>LPNX010001622.1:0-54251 GCA_001517045.1 Pseudotsuga menziesii | reverse complement strand
TAATGTTTTTCTACTTTTTTTTCTTATTTTTCTTGTGTCATGACTCCTTAACTCAAAAAACACATTGTTAGTATTTTGTCCATAACTCTTCCTTTTCTCAACCATTTTGAAAAAAAATGTATGGTGCACTAAAAGACACCAACCTCTACATGTTATAAAAAATCCATTTCAAAATAATTTCATTAAGACCTTCAAATGCTACACCCACACTTGACATACTATTTTCAAGGTTCGATCACTTAGATAATTAAATAATAATAATAATAATTTATTTATTTTTGGAAAAATAGCGGTGCACTAGTACTATTTGTTCTCTATATCTCTACGGTTTTCATAAGTTGAAACCATCATTAGGCACTCAAAAGCAGCACCCACAAAAAACATATACCTTATAATTTGTCTCAAAAATAAAAGATGTGTATTAGAAAAGATCAAACTTTAGATAGTTAAGAACATCTTCAATAGAAAAATATTATACATTTGGAAACGTCATTCAATTTTCTACATTTTATTTTTTTTACGCATTACAAGATTCATTGTGTATGTGTCTCAAACTATACATGTAAGTTGATGGATACCTATTTTTGCAATTTTCTATTACATCTAACATTTCAAAAGAGACCCTCATTAGCTTGCATACACCCTTGATGCACTTGCCTTAGCAAAAACTTGGTCTTGTCAATTTGTCACAGAAATATCATGTGCTCCTAGGTAGTAATGTGGGTTTCCCTTATACATACATGAGGATGTTAAAACACCTTGCATCACCATGCTATAGAGCCTAACTTATCACCTACCTATAATCTTTAGCACATACCAATGAGAAAATCCTTATTAACACTACACATTTCTAAGTCGTTTGACTTGTTAAACTCAAATGATACTCCTCTCTCATTACTCAGGTCGTGCCATCTTTCTAGTGTGATATTCCTCCTCTACACATCTTGCAAGCAATGCTCTCTTTTCTTGTTTATTTTGTTCTTCTTTTGTTGGTTGGGCCTGTCACTTCATGGGATAATTAATGTGCTTAGGCGTCAACATGAAATCTAGTGTCTTGATTTCTACCTATGTATTCACGTTGTTCTTTGATTGTTATAGTCTCACGGTGTAAAAATATCTAGTTACTTTGAACTAGTGTTGTTGACCATGTGTATCCATGATAGCCAATATAATCCTAGTCATTTGTGTGATGATGTTCATTAGACCCTTAGTAAGAACTTGTATGTTGAGTTAAACTGATTACGTTTTTTCCACATTTGTCCTGCAAATAACTATTTGCAACTCTCTTAAATTAAATATGAAGAATAAGATGACGATCTTTACTTTGAATCTTTCGAAGAACGATTTTTAAGTTTTTAATTTCACATTTTGGCTATCTGTTGGAATTTTGTAGAACTTAATGGTATCACTGCAATCTGTCACTCTTTAGCTACTTGTAGTTTCTATAATTATTTAGTAACTCTAACCACATTATTTTAATATTAATCTCAAGACAATCACTTCTACAACTTATTTGATTTCCACCATATTTGGTAATGAGTCATTAGAAAGCTTCTAATTGTATTTGAGTATCTTCAACTAGTTCTAAAATGAAGTAAAATTCTAGTTTTTTTGATGCTAAGACTAGATTCTGTCTGGATATCGGCATAATGACCTTAATTTTCCACTCCATCATTCATGAGTGCTTTATACATAGTTGATTGTCCTTGCTGTAAACAATCAATTTGCACTAAAATGGAGAAGCAATACTTCATTTTTAAAAGTAGATAGATAAACCCTTCTGCCTTAACATCTTAATTTATGTTATTATTCCAACTTCTATCAAACACCTCACAAATTGTTCATGTGACAAATCGCTGAATACTTATTAGCATTTTGAATCTAAATTTAGTGGATTGTTTAATTATTATAACGCCCAACCATTTTGGTTTTAGTGAGCATGTACATGATGTCTATCTTACCTTTAGGTTTTTAATATATGTACACATCCTTTCATTTATTTTAGGATGGTTCGGCCCTGATTAGGGGGCCTAACCCGGTGGGGATATCGAGTGATACCCATGCAAATATCGAGTGACACCAGTGCATAGCCACCAGGGGATTTGACCCCGAGACCTTCTGCTAGCGTAAACAACTTTCAACCACTTGAGCTAAACCACCAAACTGAATTTGTTGCAACATAATAACTTAGTGCTTTATTTTTTATATTTATATAATCCAAAATTGAGAATTCAATTGTTTTATGTAGTTTGCATTTATATTAATAGATTTTTTTATTATTATTTCAGCTCCAAAAAATTCAAACAACAATGTCAATTGTGCAACTTTGCATGCAAAAACCAATATATGTTTTAAAAGTGACTTAATATGGACCTACCTACAACGAAAATAAAAACTCTCCCAGAAAAATAAAAATAAAATCTGTTAATGCCCATTTGGTTGACAAACATGGACAACTTACAATACCATTGAATATAAGCAGCAACATCATACAACAATTTGGTTCTTTATTCATACACATCACGAGTGTCTATATCACAATTACTCATTTTTTTTTTCCAACGTGCTTAATTTTTTTTATATAGTGTTCTAACTTTCAGTAAGAATCTAGTTTAATAGATTTACTAATTTTTTTTTCACAAATGAGTATTGCATAATATTCCATACAAATAGGCATTTGTGTTTTAAATTATATAATAAGAAATAAAATATATTCATTTTTATTTTTATTACTTTAAATTAAAGTAATTATATAAATAATGAATTTAATATTATAAAATAATACAAATTTTCCTTTTAGTTTACTATTCAGAATACATTATGCTTGATGGCTTATAGTCATGCTTATTTATTTTTGTTTCATAAAAAGTACTACTATTTGTAAATGTGGGAAAAGTACTACTATTTGTAAATAGGGAAGTTGGCTGAATTGTATTCATTATGATGGTTTATTTATTTATTTTTGTTTCATAAAAAGTACCACCATAAAAAGTACTACTATTTGTAAATGTAGAAAGTTGGCTGAATTGTATATAATGAATACCATTTGAAGTTGGGTAAATTGTATATGAATGAATACCATTTACAAATATAGGAAATTGAATATTTAATGTATATGGATGACTAGATTATGCATTTATGTTAAGTCCTAAAATATAATTCATTCTAACTATTTGTTTCTTATGGCTTATTGTATTTTTGTTTCTTGGTAATCTCTTTTAGGTTAATCCTAATGTTCTCAACAACAATCATATACATCCTCTTAGTTAAGAATTTAGCTTTTGGCGTTGCTATTAGTAAGTATAATGGCATTAAGTGAAATGCTCTTTGAAATACATGGTATATTGGATTAAAAGAGTGAAATGCTCTTTGAAATACATGGTGTATTGGATTTAATATTAAATTTCCTTGGGAAGCAAATGCTTCAAATTCATAAAGTAAATTAGATGCTCTCAATTGAATATGTACGCTAAACTTGCATTTCATAAGCATTGTTACATATGGAGAGGCATGCAATTAGATAAATATGTAATTATGCCTAATAACAACATACTTGATGGTTGAACACAACGTGGCCTCATGATTGTGCATGGTCTTGCTCTTACTTCATGATTTCACATTTTCTTCAATACTCAATCAATTTGAACTAATATAGTTGTCTTCATAGTTGCCAAAAGAGCACGAATATCCACCTCTCACAAATCGGAGAAAGTCTCACAGTTGAGACTCTTTCTCATTGATGAACTCTCACACCAATTAGTCCATTCCAGAGCTGCCTAATGAAATGCCATTCTTCAATTTTTTTTATACCTATAAAAATGAAGTGCATTATTTAGCCAAAATGGTGGTGAGTATAGAGGTAGGTTGCAATGAAATTTCGATTTGTATTCAAATTTTAATTTGAATCAATCATTTCATTGTGCATTCAATGTCAAGGTTACTCCAATTCTCCTCGTGTCCATGGCATCATGCATTCAATCTAAAGTTTTATTAAATACAATAAATACTATAAGAATGCAACCTAAGCTTTATAGATACATAACATAATAAGAATATATATATATTCCAATTTTCTTACTCCTTTACACACACCTAATTACCCTCATTATAATCCTTTGTTGCTTATACCTTCAAGTCCAACACCTCTCTCTTGCATCTCTATTTTTTTTACTTACCTCAATTCCAACACACCTTTAACTTGCATCTCTAATTTTTTATTCACTCGTGTGACCTCAATTCCAACAACCTTTAACATGCATCTCTAATTTTTTATTCACTCGTAGGGATAATCTTGGACAATTAACACAAATGCAATTAGTAACACACTTAATCTCAATTGTTGATAATAGTTTTGATGACATATTACAACTTTTAACTATTAATAATCAAATATATTATAGCTTTTAACTATTAATAATCAAATATAGTGTAGAAATTTAGAAGTGGGTAAGCGCTTATTTTTTTAATTTTAATTTTATTTAAATTTAACTCGAGAAAAGTCAAAAAATTAAATGAAATAAAAAAGATGGAAAAAAATATTTAATTGTCTATTAACTTAAATATAGTAATTGAAAAGATTCAAATGAATAAAAAGAGGTTAATTGGATAATTAATAAGTAATCGTTTTAGTTTAAGATATAGTTAAAAGTAAAAGGAAAAATAAAATAAGAATATATATAAGAGAATTAAATATGTGGGAAAAAAATGAAAGTATAATAAAAGAGGGAATTAAGGGTTTGACTTAATGAAATAAATCTTAAAAAGATTAAAATGGGGTTAATTGAGAAAAGATAGTTTATAACATATAAATTAATAAATTAATTAAAATAAAAATAATTAAAAATAATAAAAACCTAGTAAGAAAGAAAGAGTAGTGAATAAATGACTAAGGTATTAATGGTGAGTAACTTGATGGATCACAGGTGCTGGCTTAGTTTATAGTCATCTTCTCCATTAAATTTGTTAGGATGTTTTTCAATTTCAATGGTCTCTAATGAGTCTTACGAATAAGGAGAAGTGGAGGCAAGGATTTTACTTTGATCCAAGAAAATGTGATGTTTAGACTTGAAAGAGTGTTCAACTATTGGATTGTCTAATGAGTCTTGATGAATAACTAGAAGTGGAGGCAAGGATTTTATTGACTCGATTATGATTGGTATCAACGATGTGTTCTTTGAGACGGTTTGAATGAATCTACCTATTTTTCTAATGTAGGTTTTCCTTCATTAACAAAACTTAAGTCCTGTATCCCAAGCTCAAACCCCCAAAACCCTCCCCACCATCCATTAGATAGCATTTCTAAACTTTTAATTAAAAAGAACATGAGAACCATATTTAAACTCCATAATACCCATAAGCAATTATTTAGGAGTGTTAAAGATAAATCCAACCCCTTCCTATCTAAGGGTGTTTACCAAATTGCTTGTTCATGTGGGAAAACCTACATTGGACAAATCGTAGTCAAGTTAACACATCTGCAATCACTGAACACTCTTTCAAGTCTAAACATCACATTTGCTTCGATGAAACTAAAATCTTTATATCTACCTCTCATTATTCATGGAGACTCATTAGAGAAACTATCTAAATTGATTTAAACATCATAACAACTTTAATTGAAAATATGGCTATAAACTAAGTTAGTCTTGAAAAACATCCTAACAACTTTAATTTAGAAGATGGGTATAAACTAAGTTAGTCTTGGGGACATGCGATCCATCAACTTACTTACTAATTTTATTTACTACTATTTCTTTCTTAATTTTTCACCCTAGGTTTTTATTATTTTTATTTTTATTAATTTATTAATATGTTATGAATGGCTACCTTTCTATATTTTCTCAATTAACCCCCTCTCTTTTAGATTATTAAAATTTATTTCATTAAATCAAACCCTTAATTCTATCAGTTCATTCCACTTTCAAATTTTCCCCTTATATTTAATTATTTTTATATATTCTTATTTTATTTTTTCTTTTAATTTTTACTATATCTTAAACTAAAACAATTATTTATTAATTATCTAATTAACCCTCTTTTCTATTTATTTAATTTTTTTTCAACTACTCTATTTAAACAATTGAAAATTTTTCATTTTTTTAACCTAAGTTTAAATAAATAAATAATAAATAAATAAAATCTTTTTTTTAATAAAAGAATTTATATATATTTATATATTATTTAATTTGTTAATCATGTTTTTCTTAATTAAAGAGTAATTTTTATAATTAATTGCTAGTTTCCAACATATATATTTTTATATTATTTAATTTGGTAATCTTGTTTTTCTTAATTAAAGAGTAATTTTTATAATTAATTACTAGTTTCCAGCATACTTTTCATATTTTGTATAATCTTGATGGTTGGAGGGTCCATTCAAAACTCTTAGATGACTTCTAAATTTTTCTATAAACTTACATACAATAAATCAATGTAAAAACATTTTGGAAAATAAATTCAAATTGAATGATATTGATGGATGGAGGGTCCATTCAAAACTCTTAGATGACTTCTAAATTTTTAGACAATACAAATCTATAAACTTAGATACAATAAATCAGTGTGAAAACATTTTGGAAAATAAATTAGAAAAAAATCAAACAGTGGTAAAGCCACTTTGCGCATCTACAAGCCCGTTGGCAGTGGCGTTAAAAGAGTAGGGGTGTCGGGGCTCCATTCAGACATTGCCGCAGCCGCTGGAATGGATGGCGGGTTTTTGGAATAGAATCGTACGCTTATTAATATTATCATCGTTAGGAGGAGGGACTCGGGAGGAAGAAGAATATATTCAGTTGTGTCAAATAATCATCATCGCCATTATCATGGATAGGGTCCCCAATGACGTCGTCGCCTGGATTATGAGGAAGAAGAATATATTTAGTTGTGTCAAATAATCATCATCACCATTATCATGGATAGGGTCCTCCTCAATGACGTCGTCGCCTGGATTATTCAACAGCAGCATGAAGAGGTATACTAATTTGTTTTTATTTTAAATTGATCAAACATCGATTGCAATTTCTTTATCTTCTTTGTTTTCTTTTACCCGTATTTGAATCCTCTGTCATTTCTTGGTTTTGCGAACATGGCTACGCCGCCGATCCGCTTAGATCAAACCTTTGCTCGTTATTCCCAGAGCTGAATTAGCATATCTTGTTGTGTGGATCCCAGGAGCTGAAACGAACGAAGGCCAACGCAGAATCGCAGAGACAGATGCTGCAGGCCAAGGTGCTTCAACTCCAAAGAGAACGAGACCAGCTCTTCGCAGCACTCAACGTTGTACTCGCAGAAAACTCCACGCTAAAGAATAAGCTGCAGCACCACGTAGTTTCTAGCGATCGATTCCAGTGGCCGGACAACGGGCTGGCAGCCACGGAACCGCACGAATTGAACCAATCCTCCATCATTGCCAACGGTGATGCCATGCATTCAAATTCCTCGCCACTCGACGCACTGGCGGACCAAATCCACCGGAATTCTGCTGGCAATCATTTCCACTTGGCACATCTTGATCTCCCACCAGATGCCGACCTCCACCACTCGTCGCTCGACGCACTGACCGACCAAATCCGCCGGAATTCTGCTGGCAATCATTTCCACTTCGCACCTCTTGATCTCCCACCAGACCCCGACCTGCACCAATTACCTTCGACTGCGCCTTCAGATCAGGTCCACCGTTCGAATCTCACTGAGTTACAAAATCAACCGTTTCATCCCCAGAACGAGCAGCGGGTAACTCTAGTCGAGCAGCAGGTCGAATCCCATCTCCCAGTTCTCGCCCAAGATAACTTGACAGACTATCAAATATGGCAGCAGCAGCGCCTGGACGAGGCAGAGGTCCACTTTTCGAATCTCACTGAGTTACTCATTCAATCGTTTCATCCCCAGAACGATCAGCGGGTAACTTCAGTCGAGCATCAAGAATTCGAGCAGCAGGTCGAATCCCATCTCCCACATCTCGCCCAAGATAACTTGGCAGACTATCAAATGTGGCAGCAGCAGGACGAGGCAGAGGTCCACTGTTCGAATCTCACTGAGTTACAAAATCAACCGTTTAATCACCAAAACGAGCAGCGGGTGAGTTTAGTCGAACAGCAAGAATCCGAGCAGCAGGTCGAATCCCATCTCGCGCATCTCGCCCAAAATAACTTGACAGACTATCAAATGTGGCAGCAGCAGGAGGAGGCAGAGGTCCATTGTTCGAATCTCACTGAGTTACAAAATCGACCGTTTTATCAGCACACCAAGAAGCAGCTAAGTTTAGTCGAACAGCAAGAATCCGAGCAGCAGCTCGAATCCCATCTCCCGCTTCTCGCCGGAGATGATGACTTCATGAAAGATATACGAATATGGCTGCAGATTGAGGATGCAACGGTCCACTGTTCGAATCTCACTGAGTTACAAAATCAACCGTTTCATCCCCAGAACGAGGAGCGGTTAAGTTTAGTCGAACAGCTAGAATCCGAGCAGCAGGTCGAATCCCATCTCCCGCATCTCGCCCAAAATAACTTGAGAGACTATCAAATGTGGCAGCAGAAAGAGGAGACAGAGGTCCACTGTTCGAATCTCACTGAGTTACAAAATCAACCGTTTTATCACGACAACGAGCAGCGGGTAAGCATAGTCGAACAGCGAGAATCCGAGCAGCAGGTCGAATCCCATTTCCCGCAGATCGCCCAAGATAGCTTGACAGACTATCAAATGTTGCAGCAGCAGGAGGAGGAGGCACCACTACCAACAACAGTCGACATAAGGCAGCCATCAAATCTATTTACATCAGCAGTCGGTCGACCAATGACATATAACGACCCCAAACCGGACCTCTTTCTCCCATTCCCTCCTTTCATTCCCGGCTCAACCTCTACAGCCATGCCTACCCATCTGCCTGAGCCACCAAGGTATTATGACATGCAGTCGCTCATGAACAAGTTGCCCGAGAGAAGCAAGCTGATAAAGTCCATCGTGGATGCAGGACCAGTTTTGCAAAGCCTGCGCTTGACACCCCCGTTGCCTGCGCTTGACACCCCCGTTGCCTCAGTTTAATATAGTACCCGGTGTACTGGATTTACACGAGATCCCCGAAACCGGTATAGACTACAAGCTTAAAGCTCTACCCATCTGTCCCAAGGCCAAGCTGGCCAATATAATGCTGATGGATCCTATGCAGGTGAACTCTTTTCTGTCCTCTATTCCTGAGAGCCTCAACCCACGTACAAGTGTTAACGAACCCTCCACCGCTACTCCCCTGCAATCCGAACCAACAACTGTTTCGAGCTTTCTCGAACTGTTGGCCGGCACCCCAACGTTTAACTCAAAAAAACGTCGTCCAAAGTCTCCCCGGAAACACTAATCATTATTACAGTAATCTGTTTCGACGAAGAGCAGCGAATTTGGCCGTGTTTCGGCCCGAGTGGATACATACAATGTAGGATGTGCTTTCATACATGAGCCCGTTGATCGATCTGTGATCCAAGTTTCCCTGTTCGGTGCAGGGAGTGGACGGGTAAAGTAATGTGAAATGCAGTAAGAATATTAATATTGTGATCCTTAACGGTTTGAAAATTCTCAAATCAAGAACTGTCACAAACTGAAACGTACGCTGGAAGGATCACAGAATTAAGATTTGAAAACGGGCAAGAAAGATCAATTTCATTCAGCGTAGAAATGTCAGAAAAGGATTCAACCTTTTGTGCAACTTCATAGTATGAATATTTTTCAATATTTCCAGGTCTTTTTACGTTAATATAATTTATATTTCAAAAGATTTATTTTTCTATTTCTTTTAACTTTACAGGAGATTATCTAGTTTTAATAAACAAAAATGGATATAAAATTTATAAATTTTAAAGTAATATCTAATAAATAAATAAAATTAATTAAAATTTGATTGTTATTTAAACGGAATAATGAATGAAATGTTTTTTAATAATATTATGGGCTAAAGGCTAGGAACTAGTATCATCATATTTTTAAAAGGGTCGATATATATTTATAGATGTTATTATTAAAAATGATGGAAAATTGTGATTATAATTTTATATCAACTACTTTTAAAAATGTAATTGTGTTATGATTAATTATGTGTAATTGGAACCTTGTTGATTGATTTTGGACAATATTAATGGTTCACCTTATTGACTATGTTTTACTTGTTATATTTTGTTAAACAATTTCCACAATTGATCATGGTAAACAAAGTTTAACTAAAATTGACAATAATTGACCATGCTTCATTTTGTTTAAGGGTTGCTTTAATTTACTTCATTAGGGTTGATTTGGTTTTAAACCATGATTAAGTGTAGTTAATCATGGTTAACTTTGGTTCATCATAGTTAATAAAGGTTAACTATATAGTTAATTTTTAGTTGACAATGATTGGCAATAGTTGAGAATGTTTGATTCAGATTCAACATGTTTGACATGATGGATATTACTTAAACATGGTTGACCATGCTTATTTATTATTGAGCATGTTTTTTATGATTGATTATGGATAAACATGTTTGGCTATTAAACATACATTTGACCATATTTGGCTATGAGTAAGTTCCACGTTAGACTATTGTTGACCATGTTTGAGTGTGGTTGACTATGATTAATTTAAGTCAACCATTGCTGACTATAGTTGACTATGTTTTATTAATATTGACCATAGGAGACTAATTCAATTTTGGTAAACCAGTTTGCTTCAATACGTTAGAATTTGGTTGGCTATGTTTGACTGTGGTTAATGTTGTTGACCATAGTTAGCCATGGATGACTATGTTTGACCATGGTTAACTATAGTTGTCATTTAGTTAACCATGATTGGCTATAGTCGAGAATGTTTGACAATGTTTGACTACGAGTCAACATGCTTGAACATGGTTGACTCTAATAATATTATTGACCATGTAACCATGGTTGAGCACAATTAATCATGGTTTATTATTATTGATCATCGTTGACTATGGCTAATCATGTTTTCTTATGAACTTGTCCATGATTGAGTTTCATTTGGTATAGTTGACCATGGTTGATCATGTGTTACTATGGTTGACTATGATTAACTTAGGTCAACTATGGTTGACTATCATGTTAAATTTTTTTAACTTTGCTTTGAACAATATGTTTGATTATGGTTGATGTCTTTGGCCATGGTTAATTATAGTTAACAATGGTTTACTATGGTTGGCCACGGTTAGTAATGGTTAACTATAGTTGAAATTTAGTTGACCATGATAATAATTACGATTGGTCATAGTTGACCATGGTTAATTAGTCACGACATACTATGATTGGGCATAGTTAGTCATGATTGACCATGATTGATCTTGACAATAATTCATTCTGAATAACCATAGTTGACTATGGTTAACTATAGTTAACCATGATTGAAAATAGTTCCTAGTTAACTATAATTAACCATTGTTCACTATGGTTAACCATGGTTGATAATGGTTAACTATAGTTCAAATTTAATTGGCCATGATTGATTATAGCTAAGAATGTTTGACTATATGATTCAAGATGTTTTACCATGTTTGATTGTGTTTAACATGGTTGACATTATTTAAACTAAATTGACCATGGTTGACCATGTTTGTTCATGATTAAGCCAGTATCTTTATGGTTCACTATGGATAAATATGTTTGACTATGGATAACCGTGTTAGACTAAGGTCAACCATGTTTGTCTTTGGTTGACCATGGTCGTCCAAGTCTCACTATGGCTGCACATGTTTGACCATTTTTCTCTATGGTTGACTTCAGTTGACTATGTTTCACCAATGTTGACTAAAGTAAACCATGGATTACTTATGTTGTTTGACTATGGTGATTTTGGTTGAATATGATTGACTCTAGTAATATTGATGACCATAAAAGCATGGTTGAGCATGGTTAAACATGAGTTACTATTATTAATCATGATTTACAATTGTTGGCCATGGTTGATCATGTTTAATTATGTTTGTCTATGGTTGAGTATGATTTGGTATGGTTAACCATGGTTGATCATGTGTTACTAAGGTTGGCTAAAACTATAGTTGAATAATATTGGTCATTGTTAATTATGTTCAATTTTTATAAACTTAGCTTGAATATGTTTAACTTTGTTGGCTATGTTTTACTAAGGTTTATGTTGTTGGTCATGCTTAATTATAGTTAACCATTGTTGTCTATCTTTGATTATGGTTGATTGTAGATTACAATGATTAAGTATATTTAACATTTATTTTACCATATTTGACTATAGTTGAAATGTAAATAACTATATTTGATTATGGTTGAGGATACTTCACCACATGGTTAATCATGTTTCACTATGGTTGATCATGGTTGACAATGATTAATGATAGTTGACATCTAATTTATGCTTGTTGACTATGGTTGATAATGTTTGACCATATTTGATGATGGTTGATGCTATTTGACCATGGTTAATCATGTTTGATAAGGAGGACAATAGTTGAACTTAGTTATGTAACAATGTGATGGTTCTTGAAAGGTTATGTTTCATTATAATGTTCTTTAATTATTATGGTACATTTTAATGTTTTGATGTATTATGATGTTTATCATGGTTGACTTATGCTATCCATGGTTGACTTTGGTTGGCCAAGGTTCATTGTGGCAGACTTTGGTTGGTCAAAGTTCACTATGGTTGACTTTCATTAACTATGGTTAACCATGGACAACTATGTTAGACTATGGTTGATTATGGTTAAATTTCAATTACTATATTTGAATTTTGTAAATTATGGTTGGTCATTCTTACAAATGCTAGGATTGGTTGACCATGCTCACTATGGTTGAGAATGGTTAAGTATAGTAATTTGATATTGTGGCATACATCTTGGTTGGATTTTGTTCACTTTGTATGGCATTGCATTGTTTGTAAAGTCTTATGTCAATTTTTTAATGTTTTTTAATGGTTATGTTGCATTGTGGTATCCATCTTGGTAGGATCGTGTTAACTTGCAATGTTGCTGGAGAGTTATGTTCCATTATGACATCCCTAGAAGAATATGTTAGATTGTGAAATTATTTAACAATCACATAGCATTGTGACATTCACTAAGGTTAACTTATGTCAAATTTCTACATTACTTATGTTGACAATCATTAAAAATATCTATTAAAAAAACCAACAATTTATATATACAAACTTTTTATTTTCTTAATTTCTTTAAGTTAAAAGTATGTCCATTTATTAAAATTCAAGATATTTAATATATCAAACATTTTAATTAGAGTCAAGATATTTAATATATCAATTATTTTAATTAATATGATTATATCAATATAAAATGTATTTTGGAATTTTTTTTTAATATATATGGATGGGATTCCAAAATTGTATAAATTAAAATTATTTTAATTTTTAAACAAATAAATTTATAATTTAAATTAAGTTAATTATAATTTAATTTTAAATTTTTAAAAAATAAAATTTAAATTTTAAATCAAGTTAATTATAATTTAATTTTAAACTTTCAAAAATAGATTTTAAATTTTAATTTAAGAAATTGTATTTTTAAAATGGTGGTAACTTCTTGATAATAAAGTACATAATGTTTATTAATCTTTACTACCTTTTGTCACATACCATGCTATCACTAATATTAATCATATACCATGTTGTCATATAATCACATTTAATCAATATTAATTTTAAATCCTCATTTAAAATACCATGCTATCACTAATATTAATCATATACCATGTTGTCATATAATCATATTTAATCAATATTAATTTTAAATCCTAATTTAAAAAGGTGGTAATGTTTTGATAATAAAATACATAGTGCAAGTATTAATCTCTACCAACTTTGGTCACATACCACGCCATCACTAATGTTAATCATATTGCCATGTTATGTGATATAATCAATATTAATTTAAATGGAGTGGAATAGTGTTAAATTGTGAAAATCAAAAGTAATATTTTTATAAATTTATGTTTTATTGAATAATTTAAAAGGATATGATATGTTTAAAGTTAATAACATTGATAAGAATATTATTAATGTTTCTTAATGTTAATATTAATGAACAGTAATATTAATGTTGATACTCATTATAATGGTTAACATATATTCATTGGTGTAACAAATCTTAAGAGAAAATAAAGGAATTATTTGGATTTATGTAAAATTTTATTCTTATGCTCAAAGAGTTTAGAAAGAAACATTACTAGATGACCATAATTTTGACAAGTTAGAAGGTTAAGGAGGTTTATATTGTCTCATAAATTATGGAATTGTGATCTAATGTGGCTATACACAAGGCACCTTAAAAGAAAGTGGTCTTCATTATCAATGCTTTTAGTTTTACACAAATGAAAAATCCTTAAATCATTTATGGTGTTTTAGTGTCTTGTTTCACTATGAAGCTCATGGGAGTTCTTTCTTAATCTGGTTACATTGATTATCTTCTTTGAACTAGTTAAAATAAAGAGAATTCTGATCTTCCAAATTAAGGTTAATAACCTTTTTGTAGTGTTTTAATTGTCTTTTAGCCTCTAGATCTTTATGATTCCCACATTTTCTCAAAATACTTAGTTGCAATAATATTTTTAATGTTATTGATTTGTTGCAAAGTGGCTTTTTCATCAATCTTTCAATGGTTTAACCAAATTCTAGCATCTTTATCCTATCCTTTCTTGAGCCATAATTGATCTTGACTGGATTTTAAAGCAAGTTTAGTGAGTCTATGATCTTTCATGTTATTCATATTATAAAAAATTAATACCCATAATAATATTGCTATTAATATTATTGTTAATATTATTATTATTAATATCAAAGTTAACAATAACATTTTTTTTCTTAAAAAATTATAAAAAAACATGTTTATTTTAAATTATAAAAGTAAAGAAATATTTTTCTTTAATTTAAATAAATATAAATTAATCCCTAAATTAAAATAATATTTTTATTGTGGAAAAGTCACAATATATTTAATATAAGTTAATAAAAAACTAAATTATCTTAAAACTAAACTAAAATAAATCAAATCAAATTGTTATATATCTTTCAATTATATATCAAATTGTTATATATCTTTCAATTATGACAGTATTCCTATTCTTCAGAATTTTATAAATCAAATTGTTATATATCTTTCAATTATGACAGTATTCCTATTCTTCAGAATTTTATCACGTATACGTTTCTATTAAAATAGATTTAAAATAATAAATAATAAAAAATCCAAACAAAATATTCTAAATTTTATGCTTTCTTTATAAAAACACATTCTCAAATCCATTGAGAAAATCACATTTTTCCGGGACTCCACTCCTCTATCGATATGTACTGAACAATGTATTTACTTTCTTTTTAGCGAATCACATTTTTCCAAAATCCACCGCTCAACTTTTATTGGGAGCAGTGATGGATTTTGACCGGGAAAATGATCGTTATGAGGCATTTTGACAGTGACAATCCAATATGGTTTAAAATATTAGTTAGTCGTCATAAAATTTCTAAAACTTATTTTGTAAGGGCAATAAATATAATAAACAATTATTATATTATTATTATATATTATTACTGTTTTGGAAGGGTAACAAATTTTTTAAAATGTCATTATATTATTATTAGTATTATTAATAATATAATGACATTTAGATTATGGGCTTGGTAGCAGCGTAGTAGATTATGTTATTTCTGATATTTCTTTATACAACGAAATAATAAATTTGACCATAATAAACTACCATGAGCCTGATTCGGATCATAAACCTTTAATGGTAACTCATCCATAGTGATCCCATAGAGGATAATCACTATAACCAAAAGAACTTGATCTTTGATAGAAATAAAAAGGATGTTAAAAATTAATTTGCTTCCTTTATCAAGTACAGACAACATAGAAGACCTATATTATAATTTTACTAAAACCTTCTCTTATTCCATTAACAAGTTCTCAATTGAAGTTTCGAGTAATAAACAGAATAAAAAAACCAACCCTTGGTATGATACTGATTGTAAAAATGCGAGAAGAGAGATTAGGGAAGCTCTTGATGATTCTCTTAAAATTAACAAGATAAAAATATACAAAGCCCTTATTAAAAGAAAAAAAATACAGTATATTCACAAAAGGCAAGACAATCTCTTACACCTCTCTAAGACGGCTCCTAAGAAATTCTGGAGGCAGATTCTAACTAGAAAAACTAAAGATAATAATAAAATTTCTTTGCACGACTGGAGTTCCTATCTTCAAAAGCTTTATGACTCCTCGAATGTCTTAGACAACTTTGAAACCCTTCTCACAATGAAAGAAGTTTTCTCTTTAGAAGACATAGATTTTGGGGTTAAGCGTCTAGCAAATGGAAAAGCTAAGGACATTGAAGGTTACCAGGCAGAAATCTTAAAAATTGGAGGTCCTGTCCTCATCCCTCACATCCACAAGCTTTTTAATCAAGCAGTCAAGCAAGGGTTCCCTAAGCCTTGGAATCGGAGCCTCATTATCCCTATTTTTAAAAGCGGGGATACAAATAACCCCTCAAATTACCGGACTATTATGATTAGCCCCCTCTTAGCCAAGTTATATGGTATTATTTTGGAAAAGAAGATCAGCATTTGGCTTGAAAGTGAAGGTAAGCGGGCTAAAGGTCAAGCAGGTTTTAGAAGGCATCACTCAACAACGGACCACCTTATTACGCTTAGGATCATCATGGAGGAGTGCTGCAATGACAAATCCGATCTCTTTTGCTGCTTTGTGGACTTTAGAAAGGCTTCCGATACGATACCTAGAAATAACCTTTGGAATAGGTTAGAAGAGCTTAGGGTTCCTTTCGAGCTAAGAGCTGCTGTGACAAGGCTCTACGAGAATGTAATTGCCAAGTTTAAAAGCAATGAGGGGTGGTCGAAAGATATTAAGTGTAATATCGGAGTTAAACAAGGTTGCCCCCTCTCCCCTACCCTTTTCGGCATTTACATTGATAAGTTAGAGGGTTGTTTAGAAGAAGCAGGCTGTGCTGGTACGATCTTAGCCGGAATAGTCATCATCCTTCTTCTTTACGCTGACGATATTGTCCTTCTGGCAAGGTGTTCTTCTGATCTTGATAGACAACTTCGTCTTCTTAAAGATTTCTGCTCTACAATGGGTATGACTGTTAACACTGACAAAACAAAAGTTATGATTATCAAATCCAAGAAGGACACATACGCTAATTTTGTATATGACAATAGCAACTTGGAGGAAGTGTCTTCTTACAAGTACCTAGGAATTGATATTCATCACAAGCTCAACTGGAACTATAGCATTGAGAAAAGGATTAAAGCAGGGTGGAAAGCTTACTTTGGTCTTGAAAATAACTGTAAAGCTGCAAACCTCGTGATGTGGGATAAAAAGAAGCTCCTCTTTGAAACTCTAGTCTCTCCTGTTATCTTGTATGGGTGTGAGGTTTGGGGTTGCAGCATCTCTAGAGAATCTTGGAGAAATATTGAGCAAATCCAGAAGCGTTTTATAACTTACAACCTCAAAATAAAAAACAATACACCCTATCCTATTCTCCTTATAGAAGTGGGTCTTTCCCCCATCGAGAGCCTAGCCATGACTAGACTCCTATTGTACAAGAACAAAATCAATAACATGGGAGACCATAGACTCCCTAAGTTAGCTTTAAAATCCAGCTAAAATCACCTAAGGCTCAAGCGTGGGTGGTATAAAGATACCAGGTCTTGGTTAAATCACTGGAAGATCGATGAAAATGTTGCATTGCAAAATATTAATAACATTAAAAATACTATTGCTTCTAAGTTTAAAGAAAAATTGTGGTGTGAGAAAGAGTTAGAGGCCAAAAGGAAATTAAGATATTATAAGGAGGTCATCAACCCTACTCTTGAAGATCAAAACTATCTCTCTGTTCTAATCGGTCCTAAGAAAAAAATTAATATAGTTAAGATAAGAACGAACTCGCATGAGCTCCACAGCGAAACTGGTCGTTAGACAGTCCCTAAAACTCCTTGGGTAGAAAGGATCTGCCACCTTTGTGAGAGTAAGAACATTGAAGATGAAAATCACTTCTTCTTAGAGTGCCCTGCATACACCCACATTAGATCCCAGTTTCATAATCTTTGTTGCAATATCGACATTCCTAGCCTTTTAGCTTGTCAAAATTATAGTAAGCTCGGGACGCTTCTCTCCAAGCTCTTTGAGCATAGAAATATAACTTTAAAACAAACTAATTAATTTTCTTCTTCAGGGTCTGATAGACCAAATTTTGGTCTCAGGGGACGTTAACCATCATCATCATCATCATCAATAATTTTTCTTATATAAAATTATATTTTCTAAATTCCAACTTCCAAACCATATCTTTATTAAAAAAATTAAAACATGTATTAAATTCTATTAAATTAAAAATATTTCCTGGCCATTATATTTGCGTGTTGAATTGATTTTTCTTAAAAGCAGGAAAACTTATTTAACTCAATTATTTTTTTATTTTTTAGTATTGTAATAAGCATCTACAATCTACAAATTTTAGTGCTTAAATGCTCATTAATTACATTAACATCAATGTTCATTGATTACATCAATATTCATTGATTACATTAGCATGAGTTGGAAGTTGGGACTCCTCCACTTGGAAGGTCTTGAAGACAAAGTTTGAGAGCTATTTACATTACTATATTTTTGGTATTATATTTATTGATTCCTTTAAATTCAATATTTATTTGAAATATATGGTTTTGTAGAATTGTTATAGAGTATGGGTGGGTATTTTTTAATAATTTTAAATAATATGAGTAATATGTATCATTTGTATTTACTAATTTATCACATAATTTGGGTAATTATATAAATTCGGATTCAAAGAGTAATGATTAATTCTCCAAAACTCCCATTGAAAATTAAATAAGCATGTCTTATATTTCTCTCCTGGTTCAATTTGTGAGAAATTCAGAATTTTAAATGAAAGCAAATACTAAGTAAGGCATTGAGAGACATGGATTTTGTGTGCACCATTTGGAAGGAAAATCACTTTGTAAAATAAATGATACTCAAACAGGAAAAAAGAGGTATACAAATCTATATTTTGTAAAGTCCAGCATTCTTCATTATTTATAATAAAACGATTTATAAAAACATGCATTTATTTAAAAATATGGATTCTTATTACATATGTTATCAATTTACATAAAAACAGAGCTATATTTTGTGAAGGATATTTTTTTTTTTAAATACTGAAGGTTAAATTTTTAAACAAAACTTTTTATTACATTTAATATAAAAAAAGAAAAGTAAAAAACAATTAATATGACGAATAAAATGAAAACCAAATTCCAACACTAGTTGAAAGTATTTGCATCTTCAGTTTGTAGATTTCTGCGGTAAGATAAGTTGTTGTAGGGTTTTTCCGGACAATCCGCAGTAGACATTTGCATCATTGATTTTGCTGTGGTTTGGTGACATGTTGTAAAATGACCAAAAACATGTCTAAATTTAGTGTGTTTTTACTTAATATTACTAACCTTTTTTAAAAATAGCAGTGTTTTATTTTATTGTTATATAAAAATAAATATTAAATATTATTATTAAAAATATATAACATTAAATAGTAATAATATATCATATATATAAGTAAACATTAAATATTAATAATATATAAAACAAATGGCATAATATGTTATTGTCATGTAGTAAAGTAATTATGCTAAATGTAATAATATGCTTTTTGAAAACATGTCATAATAATATGCTTTCTGAAAACATGTCATTGTGATTTAGCAAGAAAAAAATAATATTATAAAAATTGATTTTAAAATTCAATTTGAGATAATTAAAATATTATATATTTAAATTTAAGATTAATTTAATTATAAAACATTCCACTTTGCAAAGTAATCTGACCTGACCGTGATATCTGACCCGATTTCTAAGAAAAATTAGCGATGTTTTGAACAACTCAAAGGAGCTATTGCTTTGCATAGTACGCATTTTTCCAACATGTTTACTTGAAGATAATTATTAAACCTCATATCTATATAACTGCAAAAATCATTTATATATATAAGAAAACTAACCTTTACTACCATAAAGTTGCAGCATGGAAACTAAAAAGTATAAGATACGTGAGATGCAAATTACAAAAAGACAAAATACAAATGCAATATAGATTTGGACTAACTCCACTATACCAAGTCTCATCATAAGCATTCCTACAAATGCTCTTGCTTAGATCAAGTTTTAAACTCCCCAAGTCACATATTATCTTAAGAAGGCGGCTAGCTTTAACATAGTTTTGAATTTTTTAGTTTGTTAGAAGTAAAAAATAGCACAAAATTGAGTAAAAATTAATAACAAAAGAAAAAAAATAAGGCAAATTGAATAATGGCATTTTAAGGTATCTACTACTCGTAGCATTTTATTTGACTTCTTTTGAGTATATTATACATATATTTTCACAATGCATGTGGTTATAAACTGTAATTTTAGAATAAAATTTGGATAACTAAATGGATTATCAAGTAAGCTATCGTGTTGCATGTTTGGTAGACTTCATTATTATATGTATATGAGTATGCAATCCGTTGAACATTGGCCACTTGTGTAGAGCATGGTCTTCCATCACATCTTTACGGTCTTTTCAAGGTGAAATTGATCTCTGAAGTTGCTTTCCCCATAGAGATTTGAAGGTCCCAAAGACGTGCAAATTCGAGGGCGCTTGCATGGATTTTGAGTTTCATAGAGGGCGTTTGCATGGATTTTCTTCTCTGTATTTTTTAATATAGAAGTCATCGTCTTTATCTCTTGGTATTCCTCCATCAACATAGATGATTTCTTCTCCTTCATATTGTTTGTAGTACTCTTCATACTGCTTATCATAGTCATCATCAAAATAGGACATGGCTGCAATTTTCTTCAACTTCAGAGAGTAATTTCCACATGAATGGAGGAAAGTGCTATGATACCACTGTAATGAACCTAAGTCAACAATAAGGTCCACTAAATCTATATAATAAAGATGTACACAACTAGTTGACATGTGGACAATTTTATCCTGTAAAAAGAGGGTATGAACTAGGATGTGTAGGTGGAACCAAAAAACAAGGTAGAAGACTGGATGTTCAGATTCCTAAGCACCTACATGTTGGTCCCTTTTAGGTTTTGAGCATCAACCATGATGAAGTCTACTATGAGGCTTATGGGAGTCCCAACTAGTGCGAATTGAAATCTTAACAATCAATTCCAAACAACCAATGGCTAAGGAAGGATTAGGAATATTCTAGGCCTATGTTTAGGATGATTACATCAATATTTGAAAGTTTAAAACAGGTCTGAACAATCACAAAGAAATATAAGGGCCACACTATGAAAATTAGTCACGAGGACTATGGAGCTAATCAAATTTCTATGATTTCTAAAAGCATAAAAATGATTACTAATATTCAGTTTCAGACATTGGATATCGTAATTAGCATGTTAATTAAATATCTGAACATAAAGTAAAGGAAATAGACATGTTTTGATACTCTAATCTCTTCGAACTCGAAAACTAGTCATTTTTGCATAGAAATCTAGTGAGGGTGCAAAATATGATTAAGAAAATTAATTAAAACAATTCAGAATTATGTACATAATTTGTAGATACATGAAACCATATCATAATAGGGACATTAGATTCGAAATACATCTCACAAGAATATCAAAGGTAGGCTCTCATAGAAAACTCCCAAAAGTATGGCTCAAGAGCTAGGAAACCAAGGATAATCGAACCTTGAACCTCCCAAACTTCGTGAATGACCTGAACATGATCTGAACTTGATATTAAAAAATATATTGGACATTAGTACATGAACCATATAATATTAGGGTCAAAATTCCCATTACATTACTTCAAAAAGTGCTAGTGCAACACACCTAAAAATCATAAATAATTTTTATTTTTACATGCATTACTTTTACATTTACTTAGTAGATTTCTATGTTTCACTTGCGACTATTTTTAAATCTTTGTCCTGCTGGTTACTACATGTTTTGTTGATGATTATGATGGATAGTTCCTTTCGGAACCTTCAGCCATGTCCACACAGGTGATGTACTTGTTTATACCTGTTATTTATTTATTTATCTTTATGATAGGTTGAACTAGTCTAAGGCATGGGAGACTGTTCATGGCCTTGACCCTAGCCCGTCAATTGCATTATATTTTCAAGGCCTTGGCCTACCATATTTTATACTGTGTGTGTAAAGACCTTCCCCTAAGCATGAGAAGCTTAGGGTTTGTAAGTGTAGGATTCTCCATATGGTGACCTCTTGTTATTAATAAAAAGTGAGGGTTTACATACTTATGGTTGGCATGATACTACATGTTTTTGGCCTTAATGCATTTATTTATAGTCCTTGATGTTCATGGTGTAAATGCTATATCATATGGTTTTAATAATGATTTATGGATTACAATGCATAAACCCAAACTATGCTTGCAATATAGTTTTAATGTTTTTAACACATAATTTTATGCTATGATTATAAATATTTCAATGACCTTGGCTTAACCTAACTCTAAGGTGATAGTATGATCTGGTGATCTTGTTATTATATAAATATGGGCGAATGCACAAAGTTGAGGGACCTTTTAGATGCAATGGTAGAGCGAAGTCAATCACTCTTGATCCACAAAATAGAAATCATCCCAAGCAATACTGACCCTATCAAGCCTAGTCCCAAGGATGCCAACATGCATGCCAATTAGGATAGTACACCAAAACACGCTCCCATTTTATTGATGCAAATCGTGCTCCCATTTTGTTTTGAATAAACAAACTCGCGATTACTAAAACCTGTTTTATGGTTAAAACAGGTCGAGCCCATCATTTTCACCACAACACCGTGCTATTGGAGCTTCGACGGAGCAGAACAAGAGTGGCCGAATGCGTTTTGGGTGAGCCAAAGCCATCAACCTCTTCTTTGTGAGGTATTTTCCTCAAATCTTCTCATGATTTTTCCCCTATATTCATTAATGTATTTTCCCTAATTTGAAATTAAACCAAAATATTTTAATTTATATGGCCAATGGAAACCAATGGAAACCAAAACCCCAATGGAATTTACATGGCCAATGGATACCAAAACCCCAATTTAATCATAAAAACAAAATAATTTTGATTATTTACCAAAATTCATACCCAAAATTCACATGCCCAATGGAAACAAAAACCCTAATTAACTCATAAAAAACAAATCAATTTCACTATTTCCATATGCATATTCATAAGCATCCTTGTGAATCCATACCAAAATTCACAAATATTGAAAGTTTGTCAAGCACATTGCATGTTTGCAAAAGTAATTTACATGCTCAATGTAAACCAAAACCCCAATTAACTCATAAAAAACAAATGAACTTCACTATTTGCATATTTCACAAGCATCATTGTGAATCCAAACCAAAATTAACAAATATGCAAAGTTTGTCAATTATATTGCAAGCTCGCATACAACTAAAAAAAAAATCAAGTAGAATTCATATCTTCCCTAAAATACATAAACAAACATGGTAAATCCCTTGCATCTATCCAAAATATCGAAGTTGGTCGTCCAAGAACATCAATAAACACCTTATAGTTTTGATGAAACTTCCTAATCCAAGTGTTAAAATAAGGTATAGAAGCTTCCCATGCTTAACAAATATTTCCTCTTGACTGAAGGGTACTTTTTGGTTAAGGTAAAGACAACGAAGTTCAACAATAGGCTCTATGAAAATCAAGATACATAGGGAGGTTGATGTGTTTGATTACATGCCAATCACATACTATCATACATGATAGAATCCAGTGGAAACCTTGCAACCATAAAAGCCACTATACATAATTATGCATTTAGTCTCTCACGGGTATATAGAAAGAGGGCATAGAACTAAAATAACATCAAGTGGAATCCATACATGGCCCAAATTACATATAAACAAAGACCTACTAATAGAATTTGGAGTCCAAAAAACATCACGTTAGAAAAAATAATTACATATCTAACAAAATCGTTTCCTATACTGGGATTTTATTCATCAATAGCACATTATGCCGCCTATTCTAGGCTCTAGTCGCTACCTCTACTCGTAATCTGGGAGCTGGTCCTGCAAGGGCATTAGTCAGCACCTCACAATTTCGATGAAACTTCATAATCCAAGCCTTAAAATAAGCTAGAGGAGCTTCCCAATTAACATATGCACGTAGGACATTTTATGTACACATGCATATGGAAATTGGAATTAATACTTGAATTTAGGACATAAATTTAAAATTTAAAATGTTAAATGTTTATTCTTTACTGTAAAATTCAAGATCAATTTTAAAATTTAAGTAATGGATTTAGTTTATGTTGTTATTTGTCGTACATTAGTTTTACACTTTTCAATACTTAGAGATGTCATTATATCATGTGTTTAATTTTCTAATGATATTTTATTTGTATCTATGATTGCAGTGGATATTATGGAAAACAATGATGAGATATTGAGGGTTATTGGGCATCTCAGATAGATTGGTTATTCTTGGAGGGGTGGAGATGAGCTCCGACTCTCCTTGTCAAACTCATCACTGAATATTTTTGATACGATTGCAAGATCGAATGATGCTTTGTATAGCATCACATCTTGCAGGGAGAGAAAAAGACAAGAATACGCTGATGGCTTGAGCTACAATGAGATACAGAAGCTAAAAATAACCAAAGAACACATTTATACATTGTTTAGAGTTCCTGGATGGATGACATTCCGAAGAGCTCTAGGCCACATATTTAGATTGAGTGGTGCACCTTTCGACCCATTAGAGACCATTGGATGGATATATGGTACATGGTTTTTGACATCCACACAACAATAGGAAAGTACCGTTGTACTTTCTCCGAATGTTGTATGTAGAGTTTGTGATGGGGAAACATGTTAACTATTTTGACATGTTGGGCTTCTGGGGTGTTGGAAGGGGGATTCCCCAAAAACAACCCAATTCTAGGCATAGAGATTCCAATCGACAGATACCTGCACCCCGTGCCCAGCTACTGAGGGCAGAAATCCCTCCTGCACATGATATGGTTTCCTAGACACATGAGACATTTCTGACTCTAGGTGAGATGGTTTCTCGACACACGACTACTATTGAACAGACAACGCCCTCTTCTTCTGCTGGGGTACAACCACCAGCTTCTGGTGGTAGAGGACCATCTAATGGTGGGGATAGAATGACATCCCATGTTCCTCAGAGCGAGCCACATGTGTGCACAACGTGTGGTCAATCCTCTTATGGTCCTGGACCAAGACATGGTACCTCTACGATGACTAGTGGTCAAGTAAGGACATTGTTAAAACTCTATTGTTGTTCAATTTTTAATTTTTCCATATTGTACACATATTAAAATATTTGTAATATATGCAAATTTTACTCTTGTAGGAGATTCATGCCTCTCAAGGGGGTGGTAGCGCACCCAGTGTGGTTGTATCCGAGGCCTAAACAACATACATTGAGGTAATATTTAAACATGTGTCACTTAGTTAATACACATTATTTTGTTAATGCATGTGTCTGTCTTGATTAATTTGTTAAATTGTCTAATATTTACAATTTTTGAAGTTGCAGGAACCCCATTTAGAACCAGATGTTGGAGACATTGATCTCAGCGAAATACTCCCAGGTGAAATTTATGATTACCTGAAGAATGTAAGTACATGGTTAATGACCAAATCTTGTTCGAATTATTTAAATTTCTTACTGTACACTCCTTTATAGATTGCTAATATTTTATAATTTTTAAACTTGCAGATGCTATCTGGATCTAAAGAGGGGCAAGAAATTGTTGGAAGCGGTCCCTCCCATGGGGGAGATATGTCCCACGTAGGGGTAAGTATATTACAACATGTTAATTTTTGAGTACATATTATTCCATCCATTCAATTCCATGTCTAACTATGGTAACACTTTATGACTGCATACATCATTGCAAATCTCTGCACTGCCTCTTTGGTTTGGATCTCCCCGTAGTCCAAATGTAGATAAGTGGGTTGTTTGCACCAGATGAACCGCTTCCTTGAAAAGAGAGGGTGTCCATGATGATCAACCTACTCATCCCACGGTAACGTACACACTTCCAATGGTAGTTGCTGGTTAGATTTGAATTCACTTCACAACTAGTTTTTCTTAATGTTATTTTCGTATGTTTACAACATCAGGATGTAGAGTCATCCATGGCAGACCTTAGTGGGGTTGTTGATGCTACACTCAATGTTGCATATACAATAGGGATAAGTCACACTGAGGTACATCTACTTGAATATGTGTAATTGTACAGTTGATTTCTATTGTCTATGGACATGCACGATGTCTAACTATTTTATCAATTGGTGAATGTAGCCACACCCTGGTCCATTAGTGCATGTGACTGAGGTTGATGTTCAACCTACGGCTCCTCTTTCTACCGAGGAAACCCAGTCTCATTCCCAGGAATTTTTTTTTTGGTGAGATGTTCATTTTTTACATAATTGGTTAGTACTTTCTCATTCATGTACATGTTTATAATTGTTGAGATAATTGACATATTTTTTTTATTCTCAGAGAAGCATTACAGAGAGACTCTCTATAAGGAGGAGAACACCAAAGGCATCTATACCCCGAATGGATGTAGTGAGTGTTTGTTTTATGTACAATTGAGTTATATTTTAAATTTTAAACTTTGTTATTGCTGGGAAGTACTAGTTCAATTACCTGATCAAGAAATATTGCCATTGATTTGTAGTTACCAGAGATGCACAATTTTCGTGGATAGAGGAAACAAGCATCAAGGTCGAGAAAAAAAAGAGAACATTAGAGTTTTGATGTGTTAGTTCAGGACAAATATGCATTTTTCTGTACAAGAGGAATTTAGAGTATAGGGGCGTGGTCTAGGACAGATGTACTTTTGTTTGGATGTACATCAATTTTTTTTTGATACATGTACATTGACATGCCATATAAGGGCCTTCTATTTTTGTATTATAACTTTCATGATATAAACAATATTTCATATCAAGGCTCTTGAGATCTTCATGGTTCAGTCTTTTAAG
This sequence comes from Pseudotsuga menziesii, assembly GCA_001517045.1. Taxonomy (NCBI): domain Eukaryota; kingdom Viridiplantae; phylum Streptophyta; class Pinopsida; order Pinales; family Pinaceae; genus Pseudotsuga; species Pseudotsuga menziesii. Next base: position 27,218 of record LPNX010001622.1, on the reverse strand, counting down.
TATGATTATACACGCGTGTCCAAGAATGTTTCTATGTGTAATGTTCCCATTTTTTGATAGATTTTACGATTGCATGGAGATATCAGTTATAAATTTGAGAACAATGCACACTTACAATATTACGTAATGAAAAAAATGTACATTTCAATTGTTTTTTACCACAATCAAATTGCATATACAATGTTAAATTGTATTCACAAAGATGGAACATACCTAACACACATAAGCACCCAACACAACTAAGAAATTGATCCAACTAAGTGGAATACAAAAGCACCTTACCCACACAATAACCTAACAAACTTCTAAAGGATGCACGAAGTTGACACACCTAAGTGATGCACCTTTGTGGTATACATAAATGAAATTGGTGTTTGGCATGATGTATTTCATCTAATGAATATATGGGATAGACATGAAACCAAAAATATCCAAGTATAAGGTTGATTATAATAATGGTTATGATTATATCTTGCACATTATGTATATCCTACACATTATTTTATCATTTTGTTAATGTACATGGCATTTGATGAATGGCCTTGAGGAACAACTTTGGAAGAGATGAAAAATATGTGTGATTTTATTATAGTTTAAATTGATTGGAGAAGTACTATTCTGAATCTTGTTTTATAAATTTATGTTTATGGAGTATTATTCGAAACATTCGTAGTGTGAAGATATATATTTTGTAATAATGGCGTAATAGGTTGGCCACTTGTTTCTAAACATAAACATGTTCCATTACATGGTTACTAACATAATGGCATTTTCTCCTCCTGCATTTCATTGTACAAATGCTCACATCTCTTGGATGACCAGGATACATTATTATGGAAACAACCTTCTTTCAAATTTCCAGTCTCATGAATGATATGAGATCCTAAGATTAATTCACCTCCACATAGAGATTGACAACTCCTTTTGCCTTGATTAAAACACAAACAAAGAATATTTCTTGCTTGAAAATGATGGGAAATAAGTCAAGTTCAACACCTCACAATAGGTAACACAATTCTCAACATATACACATGGAATAATAGTTTGCAACAAGTATTTTTTCAAGAGGGTAATATCTACACTCACCTTCAAGCTGACCCCTATGTGCAAAAATTTCACATTCCCTTACTGAGAAAAACTCTGGTTTCCAAAATTGACCTAAAAAATGATCCCTTGTCCATGGACCCAAATTAGAGGGCCACCTCTAGCATAATCCTGATGTCCTGAATCCAATGGATTTGAAGGTTCATCGATCCAAGCAATGGTCATCATTCTATGGCATGTTGAATCCCACCTCCTATAGGCTTTCGGGGACACCTGTTGAATCACTACCCGAGGCATAGAATGTAAACCGTGCATCAAAACAAAATTTTGGTGGGTTAGGAAAGTGTGTATAGGCATGTTCCATGTGGAAACTCTAGCCACACGTTCACGATCAAGGAATTTGCAAAGCTGACCCCTATGTGAAAAAATTTCGCATTCCCTTACCTAACAAAAACCTAGTTTCCAAAATTGACCTAAAAAATGATCCATTCTCCATGGAACTAGATTAGAGGGACACCCCTAGTACTATCTTGATGTCCTAAATCCAACAGATTCAACAGTTCATCGATCTGAGAAACTGTCATCATTCTATGGCACGTTGAATCTCGCCTCCTACAGGATTTCAGGGACACCTGTTGAATCCCTACTCGGGGCATAGAATGGAAACCGTGCATAAAAATAGGCTTATGGTTGGTCATACAAGCATGTTTATGCATGTTCCATGTGGTAACACTAGCCACATGTTCATGGTCAAGGAATTTTCAAAGCTGACCCCTATGTGCAAAAATTTTGCATTCCCTTACTAAGCAAAACCCTAGTTTCCAAAATTGACCTAAAAATGATCCTGTGTCCATGGAGCTATATTAGAGGGCCACTTCTAGCACTATCTTGATGTCTTGAATCCAACAGAGTTGACAGTTTGACAATCCAAGCAATGGTCATCATTCTATGGCACGTTGAATCCCACCTCCTACAGGCTTTCAGGGACACCTATTGAATCCCTACCCTGGGCATAGAATGGAAACCATGCATCAAAACAGGCCTAGTGGGTTATGAAAGAGTGTTTAGGCATGTTCCATGTTGGAACACCAGACACATGTTCACGGTCTAGGAATTTTCAAATCTAACCCCTATGTGCAAAAATTTTGCATTCCTTTACCGAGCAAAACCCTAGTTTCCAAAATTGACCTAAAATAGGATCCCTTGTCCATGAACCCAGAGTAGAGGGCCACCCATAGAAATATTCTAATGTCCTGTATCCAATGGAGTCAATGGATCATTGATCCGAGCAGCGGCCATCATTCTATGGCATGTTGAAGCCCACCTCTTATAGGTTTTCAGGGACACTTGTTGAATCCCTACATGGGCCATAGAATGGAAACCGTGCATCAAAATGAGATTCTGGTGGGTCATGCAAGTGTGTTTAGGCATGTTCCATGTGGGAACGCTAGCCACACGGTCACGACCAAGGAATATGCAAAGTTGAACCCTATGTACATAAATTTGACATTCCCTTATTGAGAAAAACCCTAGTTTCCAAAATTGAACTAAAACATGATCCCTTATCGATGGACCCAGAGTAGAGGGCCACCACTAGAACTATCCCAATGTCCTGAATCCAATAGAGTTGACGGTTCATTTATCTGAGCCACTACCATCATTCTATGGCACATTGAATCCCACCTCCTACAGGATTTCAGGGACACCTGTTGAATCCTTACCTGGGGCATTGAATGGAAACCGTGCATCAAAACGAGGTTCTGGTGGGTCATGAAAGTGTGTTTAGGCATGTTCCATGTGGGAATGCTAGCCACACATTCACAGTCGAGGAATATGTAAAGATGACCCCTATGTGCAAAAAATTGACATTCCCTTACTGAGCAAAACCCTAGTTTTCAAAATTGACCTAAAACAGGATCCCTTGTCCATGGACCCAGAGTAGAGGGCCACCCCTAGCACTATCCCAATGTCCTAAATCCAACAAAGTTGACGGTTCATAGATCCAAGCTACTATCATCATTCTATGGAACATTGAATCCCACCTCCTACAGGCCTTCAAGGACACCTTTTAAATCCTTACCTAAGGCATAGAATGGAAACCGTGCATCAAAATGAGGTTTCGGTGGGTCATGCAATCATGTTTAGGAATTTTCCATGTGGGTACACTAGCCACATGTTCACAGTCAAGGAATATGCAAAGCTGACCCCTGTGTACAAAAATTTGACATTCCCTTACTGAGCAAAACCCTAGTTTCCAAAATTGACCTAAAACAGGATCCCTTGTCCATGGGCCCATAGTAGAGGGCCACCCATAGAACTATCCCGATGTATTTATTCCAATAGAGTTGATGGTTTGTCGATCTGAGCCACTACCATCATTCTATGGGACATTGAATCCCACCTCCTACAGGCTTTTTGGGACACCTGTTGAATCCTTACCCGAGACATAGAATGGAAACCGTGCATCAAAATGAGGTTCTGGTGGGTCATGCAAGCGTGTTTATCTAAGTTGTTAGGAAACTTGGGTATGGGTACGGGGACGGGGACTAGGTATATATATATCTATGTCATAGTCACATCATACATGCATATAGACTTCTTCATAAATTATGAATCATGATTCATAATTATAAATTCGATGATTATTTGAACAATGAACATTTGATTATTTGAACAATGAACATTCAGATTGAAAATTTGATAAATCATAGACTCAGTAGATATCAATTAGAAGACTGAAAGTTACATAAAATTTGATAAATCATTGTACCAAGCAGCTGTAACAGAGAATCAAAATCAGAATGCAAACTATGGTTTACGGTGCAAACTAGAGTTACTAGGAATGGCTATAGGGTTTGTAATCTAGGATTGAAAATGGTTATTAGGCTAGGATTACCACTCAACTACACGACTCTCATGGATAAACAAATTATCGGATTCAAGGAGATGTTCTTATAGGATCAACTTCGAGATTCAAGGAAAATGCAATAGACATATCCCAGATAGAGTGGTGGATAATGGTATTGGGCTATACGGCATGAGTCGTGTAAGTATCAATATATTAGAACAAATACATGATGAAGATCAAGTGCAATTTATCAAGTTCTAGAAGTCTATTGAATTTATCAATCTATTAAGCGCTCAATTTATTAAGCTGTAAATAATCAATGAAACCATGAAACCAAAATATCTGACTACCTACCTATCACTCATTTGACTAGGCCATCGAGATCACCTCTAATAGCAATGGTATCCTTTAGCCTCTCGTGCTCGTAGTAAGGAAACAAGTATCATGACTTTGATGAGTTCTTTCTTGGCATTGTTTGCATCTATAGGTTTGTGCTAATAACTAAGTTTGTATAATGGTATACAATTTGACCTAGTATATAATCTTCAAATACATAACCTTTTTTCTTTCGTGCGTGGGCAACATGTGTCAAATATTCTCCTTTGATAACCATCGAACCAGTTGGAAAATCATTGCCCTCAGAGTCGCTTAATGAGACAATTAGGGTCTGCTTCCCACCCAAGCAACATGCCAATCGGTAGTTAGTGTGCCATTCATTCCCTCTTGGGGAAACCATTGCGTATATGTGCCCTGCATAAAATAAGGTGCAGACCTAGGAGTCAACTAACTAAACACAACTAGTCGTCAAACATTTCAAAGTTATCAACATAATAGTCGAACCTGGTTGTATGAGATCTGAAATGTGGTCATAGTCATGTGAAATACTCGATTGGCCCTCCTCCAAATAGGATGATTCTGTAGTTATTTTTTGACCAATGGGGAGTGATACACGATCCCAGCTGTCAACCAAATTTGTGGATTCACAATTGTCCCATTCACCACTACTACATGGATAATAAAAATAAGAGAGTTTCCTTGTCCACATTTCAACTATAGAATTGTATGATATCCTAATTGAATGGAATGCACGATTTCCTTGGACGGTCTTGCACTTATATAGGATTGATCGATCTACATCGACCACCTCCAAAAAATATCTATGTACATCTACTTTTTGAGATGATTGGTATTCTTGACTTCTATCTCACTTCCCCATCATTGAAGAACACCATGCAACAATGGTATTTTCATCTTGGATAAGAAAAATAGTTGTGAATTTCAGCTCTTGCCTATGTAATGCAGTCTTGATGCATGCACCTACTCCACCATGTTCCCCTTTTCCATGTTCGGTCTCAAAATAGTTCCAAATATGTGGAACCTTGTGCCTCTTGTGGAGAATACACAACCATTGGAAGACACAATAATTTTTGAATTTCCATGCACAACCATCATACCAAATCCAATGTTGTTCCATCTGTATATTGTGATCCTCCAAGTGTTTGTAGAACAATTGAAAGCTATGTTGTACAAAAGCCAAGTCATGACACCTGTCATCACTTATGTAAAAGTGATACTCCTTCAATATAACATTTTTTTCTTCAGTACTATCTGCCACATGTATAGAGGTGATATGGACCATTATGCTGACCTGGTATGAGTGATAATATTGACTCTAAATCTTGTTATGTGGTTGCAGAGTGTAGGTTTTTTCAAAATCGACCACTGATAATATAGTTCCCATAGGAAATGTATCCCCGCATGTTTTAAACTGCTCATATTTCCAACGAGCCACATGTACATGCTTTACATATCGTTGTGTCTTTTCAAATAATTCCTCCATGAAGTTGCATACTAGTATCTAGTAGATCAACAATAAAGATGTACAGATCAATAGATTGTTACATATATGAAGTAGAAATACATGAAGAAAAAAATACTATTCAGGAACTCGTTACTAACCCAAGATGTGACCAATTGTATTTTTTTTATTTCATTCCCTCCACCGATATCATACATGACATATTTTGTAATGTCCCTTTTTGAAATTTTATTAAATGACCAATTTGTTTACTTTTTCCCCAATTTTGACCTTAACTAGTTTTGATGTCTAGACCTCCAAATTTGCCCAAATGCTCCCAAGTTTTCTCAGAAGGTACATGAATGATATTATAACTTAAATAGGAATTTCATTTATGTTTTATTTCCCCTCAATTAATTCTGAAAACTTGTTTAATGTTCTGTTCAAAGTAGGAGTCTTTACTAGCAAATTGGAGCTCCAATTCCCCTTGGGTAATTGCCAGAAATGGATTCTCAAATGGTCCCAAAGTCAATCGAATTTCAGAACAGAGGCAGGGGATGTGTAAGGGACACTTTAAAATTATTATATGCATCATGGTTCATTTATATAGGATTTTATGACTCTTTCCAAAACAACTCCCAAATCACAATTTCGACCCTTGAAAATGCACCAAATCTTCTCCCAATGCAATAAAAATGAGTAAAATTGATTCCAATGCTTAAGTAATGAACATGAGAATTTAAATACACATTAATGAAATTCTATTCATCATACATTTATCAGAGATACATTCCTCCATTCGAAATGATAAGCATTACCATAGCATATATCAAAATAGAGTGGAAATGGTCATTGTTTGCTCATTAAAAGTCATTTTGACATACAACTATTGGGTATTTAGACTTGAAACTTTCTGAGAATTAATAACAGATAATATTTAATTTATAAAAATCATAAATATATCAGGAATATCTCTACCAAAGAGTACATGATCTCACCCAAAACACAATCCCTCCATGAGCATGAATATGCAAAGAAAACTGGAAATGGTTGATAAAGAGTGCTGCAATAGAAGAATCCACATGGTTTCCTGTAGCTTACACCTAAAAATAAGACTGCATTAAATATCCTTGAAATATATGAGTGGCCTCTCCAAACACCAACTTGTATGGGAATCTTTCACCCTCGAAATTGGCTAAGCCATGAAAACTAGTCATCCACTAGCTCTCACAATTCACAAATGGAAATTTATCAAATGATCAAAAGCTCTTCTCTTGGTTGCTTCCTATATTTTATAAACATCCTTTAGCATTATAAGGTTCCCAATCCATCCAAAAAATCAATCCAATTGTAATTAGGGTGTTTTCTCATGATTTTCCATGTGTCCTCCCTTTCCTAGCCTTCCACCTTCCCGAAATTTGAGTTGGAGCCCATTGAGCTTCCCCAAATCTCATGAAAGCTCTCTTGGATGCTCTATTTCGACCTGATATGTCAGATGTTGGCCTTCAGATATTATTTGTGTCATAGGTTTCGTTGCATCTTCATCATTGTTGTCATGGAGCTAGGGATATAGTCTAAGTGTCTCATTGGCTCCAAAATGACTCTTCCTCTCCCATGTAAGTAACATTTCCTCCAAAATTAAACCTATGATGCATATGGCCAAGTGTATTAGCCTTATAGCTCATTCAAGAACCTTTAGGCTTCCCATGGATTCAAAATTTCAAGAGGAGGATGCCATGTGGTCCAAATTTCTAGCTTGTGTGGGCCCCATAGTCTCCATGTGTCTCCATGCTCCATTGCCACTTCAATTTTCTCTTGTATTTATTTAATAAGCTACATTATTAAATATTTATCCCATTATAATGTCTAAACATCATTTATTAGCTCCCTTATTAAAATTCCAAATGTATCCATCCAACCTAGGGAACTAGTAGGATTGATGGAATTGTCCTGCTATGCATTTATTTGAATGGGGACATTACATATTTGAATGACTGCAAGTTCATTTCATGTCTCCCAAGTTCATGCTCATAGGTGAAATGTATGAATTTGTCCAAAAATTCCATTCCAACACACCTTGGTCATGTCCCATCTACGCAAGGCCTTTGATAAAATGTGCAACCTTTTGTCCTTCTACACAAAATGCTATGGATAAAGTCTCTAGATGATGTTGATGGCAATGTAGTTTAGCATTCCTACACAAGAGTGTTATGCAATACACACAATATATGTATATATGTGTCATAATAATAACCGTACTCAATGTGATATCGACAACAACATGTGTTACGAGTTGTGTTTATTTTAACATACCATGGTTTGCATTTCTTGAAGGATATTTGGACCAAGTTAAGTTCATTATGTTCATGCCTAAATCTCTCATATAATTATGTTTGTGTCATGTCAATAAAATGTTTAATGTGGGGCTCACGATCCCTTGAAACCCTTCTCAATTTTAGTACATATTTTTGGTTGGATGAAGGTCTAGTATTGTCACACCAAAACTCTCGTACCAGTCCCTTTACCGCATCAATGAGCTTCATATCGGAGTGTGGCAACCTGCCAATGAAGGACCAGACATATGTCTCACCAGAGTCAAGTTGTTCTCTTATAGAAAAATACCTACATAGTGCTTTGATATCCAATCCTACAAGTTTGGATGTGGGCTTAAGCAGTCGAAGCGGCCCTGGTGCTTTTGTTCATGATTGATTGTGACAACACATGATGAGGTACATTGCGATCCTTTGAATGAGATTTATTTCCAATAGTAATAAATGCATCTACTAAAATTCTGACAACATGAGAACTTGGTTCAAAACTGTTTATCATATTTATCCTTAAGTTTTTCCTAACAATAGTCATAGAACTAGATTTTAACAACGATATAAATATTCTACATTTATCTCCATCACATTTAGAATCAAAATAATTGACAAGTATCTGTTGAGATTGATATGCAATAATGCGTTTAGACAGCGTACCTTCAAGCGAACCAATGAGAGTTTCATTGATCTGTATATGTTTTGGAGTTCTTTAGCGTGAAGTTACTAATGGAGGTAGGGAGTTTGGAACTGCACCCTGTACCATATGACCCGGTTGGTTTAGTGTTTGAACATGAGCTTCATGTCCTTCTGTGTATTCTTGTCGTTTGGACGGTGGAAATTGGAAATCCTCCTGGCTGGTCTAAACAAAATTGTCTTCTTCGAGCATACGATTGGAATTCAATGTCTCTCTAACTTCATCACTTGTATACCCACATCCAATTAAATATGCAAAGGTTTTAGGTGGCCTTGATGTGCACCTACATTTTACTCCTTTATCAGTGCCATGTAATGCGTGTTCTTCTACTGATATGGAGACCGAAGGCCACTCGAGTGAATGCTTTTGTATTTCTTGATGTGGATTGGTATGAAGAACTGTTGCATCCTAAACAACCAGAATTGGTTGAGTTTCCATAGAGCGTCTTTGATTGGTCATGTCATTTCTTTTCTTCTCTCTAATTTCTTCAAGGATTTCATTGGGTATCCTCTTCCTTGCTGATTTTCTTGCTTGATTGCGTGAGTGTCCCATCACTACAATGATCAATGATATATGGTGCTCCTCAATGGGAGATTACCCAAGCTTGGTTTCTTTCTTTCTCAATTGTGTCTAAATACTCAAATTAAGGGGAAGATTGGGAGGAAGGTTTCCTTTGCTAGATCCTCAATGGGAGACTCCCCAATCTTGGTTCCTTTATTGCTCAATTGTGTCTAGATACTCTTCAATGGGAAAATCCCCAATCTTGGTTTCTTTTTTGCTCAATTTTGTCTACATACTCCAAAATGACCAAGTTAATGTTTCGTTTGCTAGCTCCTCAATTGCAAGAAAGTTAATGGTGGAGAAGCTCTATGGTGCTCCTCAATGGGAAATTCCCCAAGCTTGGTTTCTTTCTTGCTCAATTGTGTCTACATACTCCACCACAATGACCAAGTTAATGTTCCCTTTGCTAGCTCCTCAATTACAATAAAAAAAATGGCGGAGATCCTCTATGGTTCTCCTCAAGGGGAAATTCCCCAAGCTTGGTGTTACAGAGAGAAACTTCATATGGCTTGGGGTGTACCACAACAGACAGGGAAACTACAGAAATCAATCCCTTCCCAATTTGCAAGAGAAATAAAACATCTAACACTAAAGGATCTCGAATCATACCTTATTCTGGACGATTGAAGTAGATCCCTGTTGAGCTTTTTCCAATCCCGCTCGCTTTAGCAATTCACTCTCAACAACAGTGTGACAAGGAAAGCATGCTATATAATATAGTGTTATGCCTACTCTAGCATATATAATCATTAATGTATAAGCAATTAAACACATCCATGGATTCAATATTCATTTAAATGCACATTATTGGACAGGAAAAGATATTTCTATTAATCAAATCAGAGATTACATCCATGAACCAGAGAAATTGAGTCCTCCACCTGGGCCTCCACCACCTCAATCCTCCATCTCTAGATAGCAAGCTCACAAGGAAAGGAATGAATGGGAAGAACACAAAGTGCTCCAAGGGACAAAGGGATGCAGACTCAAGTATAAGCAAGCTACACTAACAATGGACTATAGTTTTCTTGCTCTTCAATTCCTCCTCTTCAATGTATCCAAGAGGTTCCTTATATAGTACTCCAAAGGGGTAATGGAGGGTCAAATCCGAGCGATCGCGAGGCATATGGAAGGCCAAGAGACAAGTGGTTCAGACACACATCAAGGAAAACTCCAAAAATATTTGGACCTCTGCACACATCTTGATGTACACGGGTTTAAGGTCAATATCTGCGTATATACGCGATAAAGGGATTAAAAGTTGCGTACAACAAATAATAGGTGTTTTTAGGGATGATCTTGGAAACATAAAAGGTACAATATTGGTCCATGGGGTCTAAAGAGTCTGCAGAGGGATAGTGAAGGCCAGAGATGTGTGATCAACCATTTGTGGTAAAATCAGCTGTAATATATGCCCCCTAATGTGTGAGGTTAGAGGGGTAACATGATGGATGAAATACATTATAAATCCATCCCAGAAGTGGAGTGATGAAGAACCAGGAGGAAGAACCAGCCATCCATTAGTATAGTACAATAATCAATCTCTGCATATGACTGCAAATACATATAGCAGTTCCGGATACATAAGAGTACAATGGCCATGAATTGGCATGATATACAAAATGTGACATGTGTGGTCATTGCCACGTATAATATATAATAGATCAGAATATCCATGATGAAGATATACAAAAGGATCAAAATATCCATAGAAGCTGAAGATATACAATGGATCAAGATCTCCAAAATGGCTGAAGATGTCTGACATACACTGGAATCAAGTCACGAGAGCTGAAATCTCATGAACAATGGCACGATCAAGGAGGTAACATATGTGGAATGCCACCAATATGGAAAGTCTTCTACACAAACCACTATGAGTACATGTCCTACTATGTGAATAGAGGTGTCGAGGTTGAACATAGTAGTCCATCGTCTGATTACCGGTCATTGATGTATACTGTTAACAGACGCAAGATAACCCACCGATAATGAAAATGGGAATCAAGGTACTCGAGTGCAATCTAACAAGTGTGGATAGATGTGTTGAGGTCGAACACTTGAAAGAATCCATCAATCATGGGACATTGATGTATTCCCAAAACGTTCAATGGTGAGAGAACCTACCACTGATTACTGTAAGTCTCAAGGAACTCAAATGACTCTAGAGTCCTATCCCAGAATAAATGATCTGAAGTTAATGGGATGGAATCTTCTAGAAGGAGGGCATTAAGGCATCCCCCATCAACCAACATGAGGTACTCAGAAACACTATATAATGTGGAAGGACTCGAATAAGATGTGCACGAATCAGTAATAGTATCGAGAATGACCGACATGCAAAGTCAAGAAAACTGAGGAATGGCTGAATCAGGCTTCAAATTCCTTCGAACAAGAGCATAAAGGAAAATGGGGACTGAATGTAGGCAGCATAAACTCGATATGCAAAACTGGGACATCTTTGCGACAGAGGAGGCATCAACATAGGCTCCATAAGGACTGGAAGCTTAACCAGTCGGTGGAGATAAACTCAGATAAATGAGTAGAGCTCCTAAAGTCAAACTAATAATCCAACCAATGGATGTGATATACAGTGCTCTGTTCGAAGGCGACATGACTTGACTGCTACCAAATATAACATCTTTTCCTGTCCGGATTTTTTGTTTTTTAATTTTTTTGGACTTTTTCAGATATTTTGAAAATATTGAAAAAGAATAAAAGTGCTTTATAGTTACAAATCTAGGAGGAGATGAGTGTCAAGGGGCAAACAAACTAGTTCCAAGCAGCGGAACATACCTATGCTCAATGCAAGGAAACATGTGCAGGATAATGACAATCAGGGGAATGTTTGTGGTACACCCCAAGCCATAGGAATTTTCTCTTCCTAACAGAATTGATGACCATAATGGGGAAACCGCAGAAATCAATCCCTTCCCAATATGCAAGAGAAATAAAACATCTAACACTAAAATATCTCGAATCATACCTTATTCTGGACGATTGAAGTAGATCTGTAACAATAATAATAAATACATTAAATATTAACTAGTGATATGTAATACTAGGTTAATGGACGTGGACCTTCATTCATGGCTGTCCACACAATATATAAGGGTGGCTACAAATTGTAATCTATCATACATCTTATTTTACAAGACTTGCCCTTTTATGGCATTTATACATTACTTATATTGGTTATTCTATTATTGAGGAACTTTGTTCCTTTCAAGTGGTATCAGAGCCTCGTTTGGCTGATCTGGGCCTTTGGCCTTAATTCTCAGACCTTGTCTGATTTTTGGCTTGTAGCCTTATTTTAGGGTTTCCCTAAAATATTGGACATTGTCCAAAAGAAAAATAAAAACGTAAAAAGAAAGAAAAAAAAAGTTTAAAAAAAGAGATAAAAGTAAAAGGAAAAATAAAAATAAAAGGTAAAAGTAACCCCCCCCCAAAAAAGGGAGGTAAAAGAAAAGAAAAGGAAAGAAAAAAAAGAAAAAAGAAAAGATAAAGTAAAAGAAACACATGGTTTTGCTTTCTACTTCAACCCAGGTTTTGCTTTGATTTGAATTATTATAATATATTTATAATAGTTCAATTTTTTGTTTTATTATATAAAATAATAAAATAAATTTTTTTATTATATAATAATTAATACAATAATTAATTATTATTTAAAAAAAACTATATACATATATATAGTTTATAAAAACATTAATATAATTATTAATTAATTAATTAATAATTATTATTGTCAAAGAAAAATGGAAGAAAAAAAAAAGGAATACAAAGAAATAATATTATTGAATATTATTTTTGGAAAAAAAGAAAAAAAAGGGGGTTATTTAACCTAATCAAAGAAGATCTTCTATCATTGAAAAAGTGAAAGAAAAGAAGGATAGACAATAAACCAAAATCCGCTATCAAACAAGAAGACCAATTCGAAAAATTGGAATTCAAGAAGTCATGGAGACTATGATACGAAAATTACAATCACAGTTACGGGCAGTTTCGAATGAGCAAAAAGAGTGCGAAATCGCCAATAATAGTCTACTATTCGAAATCGACAAACAGAAACTAAGGATTCTACCTCGGAAATGAATATTGGATTTTTGAAAGATAGTAAAAGAAAACTCATAGAAAGGCTAGCAGATAAAGATGAGAAAATATCACGTCTAGAAGGCATCATTCAAAAACTTGACGACCAGATAATAAAGTAAAAAAAAGTCGAAGAACATCCGTATCGGAATATTATCGAATTGGAAGAAGAAATTAATCGTCTTAACAAAGTCGTCATCGAAAAATAAGATGAATTGGGGAAAGTACATGAAAAGTTAGGAAATCAGGAAACATAATTACGTCATCATCAACAACAAAAAGAAAGACTCTAACAACAACATGACGACAGTAAGATGACACATAAGTTGGAATTGACAAAAGTCAACAAGGTATTATCAAGCAATATCAAAGAGATTTTTTGACTACGAAATCATAACAAAAAACTGATTACAAAGATCAAAAAATTGAAAAACAGTAGCAAGAGGGAACACTCCAGTGAAGACCTCGAAGGAAAAATACTAGAAAAGCAATAAGAAAATCAGTTTCTAAATAATCATAATCAGGAACTATAGAATCAAATCAAGAAGTTAGAAATTGAAAAAAATGTCGCAAGATGAAAGAATCGAAAAGATTCAGAATCATAACAAACTACTTTAGAACTAAGAAGCACAAATCCAGGAAAATGCACCTAAAAATCAAATCGAGGAAGTGAAGATAGTCCTTGCCGCAGTCCAAAAGAAAGAAGAACAAACAACACCTACACCTTATAGACATCCTAATTTTAATTGTCATTTTTACCAACGACAGGGTCAAAATGAATATTCACAGAAGACTTATGTGGACTTGCGAAAATATCAACATACTAAGCTACAATTGAGACGAATCGTCCCACAAAATGATCTCAGAGCTACAATAAAAATAGATCTGGGATGGACCATAGCAGATACGATGCGATAATTCGCCTAGGGAATCTGTAACTCGTATCGGCTCATTTCCTCAAATGTCACAAATACAAAAAGGGAGGGATCCCAAGACGATCATTCAAAGGAAATCAGACATTGCTATCGATACAGCTTTGATGATAAAGCTTCCCTTAAGGGGAATTCAATGTAACAATAATAATAAATACATTAAATATTAACTAGTGATATGTAATACTAGGTTAAGGGACGTGGACCTTCATTCATGGCTGTCCACACGATATATAAGGGTGGCTACAAATTGTAATCTATCATACATCTTATTTTACATGACTTGCGCTTTATGGCATTTATATGCTACTTATACTGGTTATTCTATTATTGAGGAACTTTGTTCCTTTCAAGATCCCCGTTGAGCTTTTTCCAATCCCGCTTGCTTTAGCAATTCACTCTCAACAACAGTAAACAAGGCAAGCATGCTATACAATATACTATTAGGCTTACTCTAGCATATATAATCAATAATGTATAAGCAATTAAACACATCCATGGATTCAATATTCATTTAAATGCACATTATTGGACAGGAAAAGATATTTCTATTAATCAAATCAAATATTACACAAGTGACAACCTCTGTCGGCACGTCTACAAACCGGAGAAATTGAGTCCTCCAGTTGGGCCTCCACCACCTTAATCCTCCATCTCTCGATAGCAAGCTCACTAGAAAAGGAAATCTTGGAAAGAACACAAAGTTCTCCAAGGGACAAAGGGATGCGGACTCAAGCATAAGCAAGTTATGACAACAATGGACCATAGTTTTCTTGCTCTTCAATTCCTCCTCTTCAGTGTATCCAAGAGGTTCCTTATATCGTACTCCAAAGGGGTAATGGAGGGTCAAATCCGAGCGATCTCGAGGCATATGGAAGGCCAAGAGACAAGTGGTTCAAAAACACATCAACGAAAACTACAAAAATATTTGGACTTATGCACACATCCTGATGTACGCGGGTTTAAGGTCAATATTCACGTATATACTCGATAAAGGGATTAAAAGTCGCGTACAGCAAATAACAGGTGTTTTTAGGGATGAGCTTGGAAAAATCAAAGGTACAATATTGGTCCATGGGGTCCAAAGAGTCTGTAGAGGGACAGGGAAGGCCATAAATGTGTGATCAACCATGTGTGGTAAAATCAGTTGTAACACTTGGTTTCTTTCTTGCTCAATTAATTATTTATTTCTTGCTCCTCAATGTATACCATGCTCCAAGAAATACTTAGACACTTGTGATGTAGATGCTTGATGTCAAAAACAGAATTTTGTGTGATAATATGGTGAAGAAGAGAATGAACGCACTATCTGCAACCCGAATTTACGCGCAGACTGTGAAACCTACGTGGAATAAGATAGAATGTTTCTCGGACAGGTACTGGTGTTTTTTATACTGAGACAAAATGCGCACGTGTTATTGTTAACAAAAATAGGGGCATGTTTTTATCACATAAAATGGGTGCATGTTTTACTTGAATAATGTTTAGGAGCAATTAAGAAGGTAGTTGCATGACTAAGGGATCATTAAATGTTTAAGGGAAATTAACAAGTGCTCCCTTAGTCTTTGTGCCTTAACACCCCCCCTCTCTTCAACCTAACTATATTTTTTTAAACTGAAGGGATGTGTGTGTGTGAAAGAGATAGGTTAGGGGGTGTTAGTGGTAAGGGGAGACACAGGGATGTGTGTGTGAGAGAGAGAGATAGGTTAGGGGGTGTTAGTGGTAAGGGGATACATAGGGATGTGTATGTGTGTGTCAGAGACATAGGTTCTAGAAATTAGAACCAAATAAGAATTTATGAGTGTTAGTGAATCTCACAAATCAAATTTGGTGAAAAAACTAGCAAAAACCACCAATTGAGAAGCAAATTACACACACAATGTGAACTGAAACAGGATAATTTATGAGCTGTGTAACCATGAAACATGTTATTATCAGGTATACAATACAACATATGAGTTTTGTGAGGCTTTTAAATCCAATTGTGAGCATACAAGTCAAAATTGCCAAAATAGCATCAAACCCCCCTAGGTGGGCCAATCATGCCCCAAATCAGCCCAAACAGCCACGAATTGCTGATTGTATGTGGATGAAGTGATGTGGGTCAATTATTACACACTGGACAGCATGGGTGTGGAAATATGGGTGGTTTAAATTATCAATGTAGCATTTAATGCACCAAATCAATCCAAAATTGGAGAAAATCCCACTTAGCGCTCCAAGTCAACCTAGTTGTCCACATTCAATGAATGGGAGCACAAAAGAAATGATGAGGGTGCACATGTGGATTTTTTAATGAGCTGGAGTGCTCATGTGGGTGTGAAAGCCCCAATTTGACTAGGCATTTGTCCAACTAAGCACCCCTAGTACACCACATAGTGTATTAAAGCTTAAAAAGAAATAAAATTGACTAAGTAGTGTAATTAGGGACTAATGAGTTGGATTACTATTCTAAAACCCTCCATTAATCCAAAAACTAAGCACAACTCAAAAAATTATGGAGGCCTTCGCAAGAATGGCTCAAGTCACCTCAAATACATAATTTAGAAATTACAATTTATTTGTTCATATGAAGCGAGGAAAATAAGGAAAACCTCATGAGACAAAAAATTCCATAAAGAATGGACATGGGGTTGGATTTGAAACAAATAAAATAAAAATACCATCCTTCATTCACCCTAAGCAAATATCTCAGGTAGGTGAAGGTCTTCTCTGTGAAATCCTTGGTAAAAATATCAGCAGTTTGCTCAGTAGATGGGCAATACTGCTGTGAGATCACCCTGTCATGGAATAAGCCCCAAATGTAATGCATGCGTATCTCAATATTTTTTGTCCTATGTCTATGCATGTGATCAGTATATATTTTGATGGCACTTTGATTGTCCACCCAAATTTTGGTTGGAGAATCAATTGTGACACCAAATTCCTGGAGAATTCCCTGCAACCAAACACACTGTGTAGCAGCATTGATTGTTTCCCTGTACTCGGCCTCTGGTGATGAAAGTGAAATGGTGTGATGTTTCTTAATTTACCAACAAATTGAAACTTCAACAAACATAAATAGAAAACCTTAAGTTGACTTCCTATTAGTGGGATCTCCTTCCCAATCTGAATCAAAAAATCCAGCTAGTTGAAGTGAGGAACCAGCTGTGTAGTGCACCCCAAAATTCTTGGTACCCTAGACATAATGAAGAATTATTTTTGCTGCCCTCCAATGGAGCTCATGTGGCTGGTGCATATGTCTTGCTACAAAACTTACATCATAAGACAAATCAGGTATTGTGTGAGTGAGATAGAGGAAGCTGCCCATTAGTTGCATGTAGAGTGTAATGTCTACCAATGGAGAATTGCCAAATTCATGTATTTTGATGCCATAAAGAAAGGTAGACTTGGATGACTTAAAATCATAAATGTTAAAATTATTTAGCATGTCTGAAGCATACTTTTTTTGACTCAGCTTGATGCCCCTTTCATTTTTCTCAATTTCAAAGCCCAAAAATTGCCTTAGCAATCCTAGGTCTCTCATGGAAAATTCACTATGCAAAGTTGACTTGATTTAGAAAATTGAATTGGTGCAGCTACTTGTAATGAGGAGATAATCAACATAAATACAAATTAATTGCAAAATACTATCATGTTTCTACAAATACACATTAGGGTTTTATTTTCATCTAGTGAAACCAATAAAGAGCAAAAAAGCATCCATTTTTGCATACCAAGCCCTGGGGGCTTGCTTGAGTCCATACAATGATTTTTTCAACCTACATACCAATGAAGGATCCTCTTGGAAACCTTCCGGATGATGCATATATATATCTTCCTGTATCTCACCATGTAAGAATGCACTTTTAACATCCATGTGGTGAACTTCCCAACCTTTACTAGCTCCCAACGCTAAAACTAGTCTAATTGAGTCCATCTTTGAAATCGGTGAAAAGGTATCTGTGTAATCATTACCATGGACCTGAGAATAGTTCTTAGCAACTAATATTTCCTTATGTTTCATATCATAACCATCAGCAGAAATTTTGGTCCGGAAAACCCATTTTCATTGAACAAGCTTCCTCTTGGGAAGAAGGGGAACCAATTCCCGTGTATTGTTCTCTTGGAGGGACTGAAATTCATCTTCCATTGCTGATTTCCATATAGGTTCATTACAAGCTTACTGATATGTCTCAGGATCATACCCAATCAGCATATAACATTGCTCAGCAAGAGAACTATCACTTGCAAAGGAAGCTCTACTAGTTTGTGATCTAGTCTTCCTAGGCTCATGGGGATTGCTTGCCAATTCCCCTGCTGCTTGTACAATGTTTTCAGCCCACTTGAGCCTATATGGTGAGTAATATATAGAAATATCATGTTCATAAATATTTATATCAGAAATATCAGAAAAATTAGAGCATGTATCATCACTTACATCTTCGAATGGTTGAGGAGAGGAGCATTCCCCCGGTGCAAGCTCAAAATAAGGAATGGGCTCTTCTTCAAATTTCACACTTCTCTCAACAAATGTCTTGCAAATGGAGGTGTCAAAGAGCTTGTAACCTTTGGATTATTCACCATACCCAACCATAATGCAATCCTTTCTTTGTGGTTGCAAGGATTTCCTCTTTTTAGAGGGGATTCTAGCCCATGCTCTAGTCCCAAAAATTATGAAATTTGAGACATTTGGATTTTGACCAAACCATGCCTTGTAAGGTGTCATTCCTTTTACTGATTTGTGAAAGGATCTATTTTGTATGTGAGAAAAATAATAAATGGATTTATCCCATATCCTGGGACGTATATCCCTTGCTTCTATCATGCAAGTGGCCATCTCCTTGAGTGACCAATTCTTCCTCTCAGCCACACCATTTTGCTATGGTGTGCAGGGAGTTTAGTGTTGCATTTGGATGCCACTCTCCTCACAAATTTGATGTAGGTTCTTGTTCACATAGTCCTTCCCATTATCAATCCTAAGGACATTAATCTTATGCCCACTCTAATTTTCTACCAATGCCTTCTAAATATTCAAGTGTTGAAACACCTCAAACTTCAATTTAAGGAAGTACACCCAAACAAATAGGGAGTAATCATCTATGAATGTAAGCACATACCTTGATCCACCATATGATGGAGTGGGAAATGGACCACTAAATTTTGAATGCACCAACCCAATTGGTTGTGTTGCTCTCCTTGCCTTCCCCTTCTCATAGCTTTACTCAGGATGCTTCCCAACTACACACCCAATGCACGATCCATTTGATGATCTGATTTGTGGAAGACCTTCCACCATCTCATCTCTATGTAGTGCCTGGAGGTACTTGTAGTTCATGTGACCAAACGTCTCATTCCATAGCTTTGAAACCTTGTTGGCATGTGAGAGAAGTGCTTGGTCATTGGAAGTGGGGAGGAATTTTGAAAACTTGTACATCCTCTCATGATGATTTGCATACCCAATTGCAATGACTTGGTCTATTCAGATATTTGTAATCTCTACCATGTTTGGAGAAAAGGTCACTCTCTTTGGAAATCCTGTATGGGTCATATAATAGAGTGACAACAAATTTTCTGCAAAGTTTGGTACATACAATACATCACTAAAGTAGCAATGATCTAAATCAATCCTCCCAATCCCCTTGGTATGGAGTTTTGAATCATCCCCCATTCGAATTGTTGGGCCAACATTCGAATTCATGGAGGAGAATACCTCTTTCTTGGCCTCCATGTGCCTGGAATCCCCCGAATCAATGAAAAAAGATGAAGAGTTAGAGGTACCTTCTACTAAAGCATGGCATTTCTCCTTGCTCTCATTTGAACTAGAGTTTCCATCCTTCTTCCTTGCGATGTCAGGGATTGGAATGTTGTTCTTCTCCAGCAGCTGCACCATGGTGTAAATGGTATTTTTCATGCATGAGCTCTCTGGATGTCATCTCTTATGGAAATATGTGCATTTGGCCTTCTCTTTTCCCTTCTTGTCCTTCTCCTTGGAAGGATTCGAACTTGCTTCATTGGATGCTGGTTTTTCTGGGTTTTTCTTCTTCTCTGGAAACTTTGAATTTTTGGACTTGGGATTTCCCTTTGAGAAATTCAAAACTCCCACTGCTAGTGCTTGATCCTTGGTCTTGATGGTTCCCATTTGGACAAGTTTGTCTTGCTCCTGAGTGAGTGACTCCATGAATTTTGCTAGAATGGGGATTTTCCAGTTTTGAAGTGTTAACTTGCCGTAGTGGAATGTACTCACAAAAACTGAGAACTCTGACCCAAATTTGAAATTATATACAAGATCAATTTGTCCTCTTTATTTTCAATGCCACATTGATTCACTTGCAACACAAGTGAATTAAACTTGGTGAAGAAGTCCTGGATAGTGTCATAGTGCGCTGGGCTCAAGATGATAAGCTCATTCTCAAGCCGGTTACCACATAGTTCATCAGTTTTCCAAAAGAATGTCTCTATTTTTAACGAGACCTCATTGGATGTCGTCAAACTGTCAATGTGGAACAATAGCTCTCTCAAAATTCTCAAACACAACAATCCAAATGCCTCATCCAATCTGTTGAAGTACTTGGATTTATCAACTGTAGAATTTGGTTCCACCTCAGTGCCCATGGTAACTCTGTAAATCCCTTTAGATCTCAGCTGAATCACCATCTCTTCCTTACAATCAAATAAATTGAAGGGTGTTAGCATGATGTGGGTAGCCTCCATTTCTTCTTGCGCCGATGATGAAGAAAGTGACGAATGTTCTGCAAAAACACAATTCAATTTTATCTGGAACTCCACTAAAAATGTAGCTCAAATCACTCTGAATTGATCTTCAACTCAAAAAAATCCAATAGGCTTTGATACCATGTGATAAATTTGAACCACAGGAGAATATAGGAGCGTTAGTGAAGCTCACAAATCAAATTTGGTGCAAAAACTAGCAAAAGCCACCAATTGAGAAGCAAATTACACACACAATGTGAATTGAAACAGGATAATTTTTGAACTGTCTAACCATGAAACGTGTTATTATTAGTTATATAATACAACATAGGATTTTTCGTGAGGATTTGGAAGCCAATTATGAGCATACAAGTCAAAATTGCCAAAATGACATCAAACCCACCTCGGTGGACCAATCATGCCCCAAATCAGCCCAAACATCCACAAATTGCTGACTGGACATGTCTGAAGTGATTTGGGTCAATGATTACACCTTGGATAGTGTGGGTGTAGAAATATGGGTGGTTTAGAGTCTCAATGTAGCAATTAATGCACCAAATCAAGCCAAAATTGGGGAAAATCCCCCTCTAGCGCTCCAAGTCAACCTAGTTGTCCACATTCAATGAATGGGACCACAAAAGCAATAATGAAGGTACACATGTGGCTGTTTTACTGATATAGAGTGCACATGTGGGTGTGAAATCCCCAATTTGACTAGGAATTTGTCCAACTAAGCACCCCTAGTCCACCACATAATGTATTAAAGCTTAAAAAGCAATAAAATTAACTAAGTAGTTTAATTAGGGACTAATGAGTTGGATTACTATTGTAACACCCTCCCTTAATCCAAAAACTAAGTACAGATCAAAAAATTATGGAGTCCTTGACAACAATGGCTCAAGTCACCTCAAATACATAATTCATAAATTATAATTTATTTGTGCATATGAACCAAGGAAAAGAAGGAAAACCTCATGAGATAAAACCTTCCCTCAAGAATGGACATGGGGATGGACTTGCAATAAATAATAGAAAATTACCATCCTTCACTCACCCCAAGCAAATATCTCAGGTAGGTGAAGGTCTTCTCTGTGAAATCCTTGGTAAAAAGATCAACAGTTTGCTTGGTGGATGGGCAATACTGCAGTGAGATCACCCTGTCATGCACTAAGCCTCGAATGTAATGCATGTGTATCTCAATATGTTTTTTCCTTCGTATCTATAGTGGATCAGTAGATATTTTTATGGCACTTTTATTTTCCACCCAAATGTTGGTTGGAGAATCAATTGCGACACCAAAATCCTGGAGAATTCCCTGCAACCAAACACACTGTGTAGCAACATTGATTGCTGCCCTGTACTCGGCCTCTGCTAATGAAAGTGAAATGGTGTGATGTTTATTACTTGAAAAAAAAATGGGACCTTTATAAAACATAAATAAAAAACTTGAAGTTGACTTCCTATCAGTCGGATCTCTTTCCCAATCTGAATCAGAAAATCCAACTAGTTGAAGCGAGGAACCAACTGTGTAGTGCACCCCAAAATTCTTGGTACCCTGGACATACTGAAGAATTATTTTTGCTTCCCTCCAATGGAGCTCATGTGTCTGGTGCATATGTCTTTCTACAACACTTACAGCATAAGAAAAATCAGGTCTTGTGTGAGTGAGATAGAGAAAGCTACCCACTAGTTTCCTGTAGAGTGTAATATCTACCAATGGAGAATTGCCAAATTAATGCATTTTGATTCCATAAAGAAATGGAGACTTGTATTCCTTACACTCAGCCATGTTAAAATTATTTAGCATGTCTAAATCATACTGTTGTTGACTCAGCTTGATGCCCCTTTCATTTTTCTCAATTTCCAAGCCCAAAAATTGCCTTAGCAATCCTAGCCCTGTCATGTCAAATTCACTATGCAAATATGACTTGATTTGGAAAATTTAATTAGTGCAGATACCTGTAATGAGGAGATCATAAACATAAATAACAATTACCTGCAAAATACCATCATGTTTCTGTAAATACACATTAGGGTCTGATTTTCATCTAGTGAAACCAATAGAGAGCAAAAAAGAATCTATTTTTGCATACCAAGACTTGGGGTCTTGCTTGAGTCCATACAATGATTTATTCAACCTACATACCAATGAAGTATCCTATTGGAAACCTTCAGTATTCTGCATATATATCTCTTCCTGTAGATCAACATGTAAGAATGCACTTTTTACGTCCATGTGGTGAACTTCCCAACCTTTACTAGCTTCTAGTGCTAGAACTAGTCTAATTGAGTCCATCTTTGCAACCGGTGCAAAGGTCTCTGTGTAATAAAAACCATGGACCTGATAATAGCCCTTAGAAAATAATCTTGGCTTATCTTTCACATCAGAACCATCAGCAACAAGTTTGGTCTGGAAAACCCATTTGCATTGAACAAGCTTCCTCTTAGGAAGAAGGGGAACCAATTCTCATGGATTGTTCTCTTGGAGGGACTGAAATTCATCTTCCATTTTTGATTTCCATATAGAGTCATTACAAGCTTACTGATATGTCTGAGTATAATAAAAAATCAGTATATAATAGTGCTCATCAATAGCACTATCACTTGCAAAGGAAGCTCTACTAGTTTGTGATCTAGTCTTCCTAAGCTCATGGAGATTGCCTGCCAATTCCCCTGCTACTTGTACAATTGTTTCATCCCACTTGGGCCTAGATGGTGAGTCATATACAAAAATATCATGTTCAGAAAAATTTATATAATACATATCAGAAAAAACAAAGCATGTATCATTCACTTACATCTTCGAATGGTTGAGGAGAGAAGCATTCCCCCGGTGCAAGTTCGAAATTAGGAATTGGTTCTTCTTCAAATTTCACACTTCTCTCAACAAATGTATTGCAAGTGGAGGTCTCAAAGAACTTGTAACCTTTGGTTTCTTCACCATACCCAACCATAATTCACTCATTTCTTTTTGGTTGAAAGGATTTCCTCTTTTCAGAGGGGATTCTATCCCATGCTCTAGTCCCGAAAATTCTGAAATTTGAGACATTTGGCTATTGAACAAATCGTGCCTCGTAAGGTTTCATTCCTTTTATTTATTTGTGAAAGTCTCTATTTTGTATGTGAGCAGAACAACTAATGGAATAATCCCATATCTTGGCAATTATATCCCTTACTTCTATCATGCAAGTGGCCATCTCCTTGAGTGACCTATTCTTCCTCTCAGCCACACCATTTTGCTGTGGTGTGTAGGGAATTGAGTGTCTCATTTGGATGCTACTCACCTCACAAAGTTGTTGTAGGTTCTTGTTCACATAATAATTCCCATTATTAGTCCTAAGGACCTTAATATTATGCCCACTCTAAATTTCTACCAATGGCTCCCAAATATTCAAGTGTTGAAACACCTCAGACTTCAATTTAAGGAAGTACACCCAACAAAATTGAGAGTAATCATCTATGAATGTAAACACATAACTTGATCCACCATATGATGGAGTGGGTAATGGAACAATCAAGTATGAATGCACCAACCCAAGTGGTTGTGTTTCTCTCCTTTCCTTACCTTCTCATATCTTTACTTAGGATGCTTCCCAACTACACACCCAATGCATGCTCCATTTGATGATCTGATTTGTGGAAGACCTTCCACCATCTCATCTATGTGTAGTTCCTGGAGGTACTTGTAGTTCATGTGACCAAACCTCTTAGGCCATAGATTATAAACCTCTTTGGCATGTGAGATAAGTGCTTGGTCATTGGAAGTGGCGAGGAAGTTTGAAAACTTGTACATCCTCTCATGATGATCTGCCTACCCAATTGCAATGACTTGGTCTGTTGAGATCTCTGTAATCTCTACCATGTTTGGAGTGAAGGTCACTCTCTTTGGCTCTCCTGTATGGGTCATCTGATAGACTGACAAAAAATTTGTTGCAAATTCTGGTACATACAATACATCACTAAAGTAGCCATGATCTAAATCAATCCTCCCAATCCTCTTGGTCTGGAGTTCTGAATCATCCCCCATTCGAACTGGTGGGCCAACTTTCGAACTCATGGAGGAGAATACCTCTCTCTTGGCCACCATGTGCTTGGAAGCCCTCGAATCAATGACAAAAGATGAAGAGTTAGAGGTACCTTCTACCAAAGCATGGAATTTCTCCTTGCTCTCATTTGAACTAGAGTTGCCATCCTTCTTCCTTGTGTTGTCAGGGACTAGAATGTTGTTCTTCTCCAGCAGCCGTGCCATGGTGTCAATGGTATTTTTCATGCATGATCTCTCTGGATGCCATCCCTTGTGGAAATAGGTGCATTTGGCCTTCTCTTTTCCCTTCTTGTCCTTCTCCTTGGAAGGATTCGAACTTGCATCACTGGATTTTGGTTTCTCTGGGTTTTTCTTCTTCTCTGGTAGCTTCAAATTTTTGGACTTGGGCTTGCCCTTTGAGGAATTCGAAACTCCCACTGCTAGTGCTTGATCCTTGGTCTTGATGGTTCCCATTTGGACAAGCTTGTCTTGCTCTTGATTGAGTGACTCCATGAAGTTTGCTAGACTGGGCATTTTCTAGTTTCGAAGTGTTAACTTGCCAGAGTGGAATGTACTCACAAAAACTGAGAACTCTGGCCCCAACTTCAAAAGTATAGACAATATCAATTGGTCCTCTTTCTTTTCAATGCCAAATTTCTTCAGCTACAACACAAGTGACTTAAACTTGGTGAAGAAGTCCTGGATAGTGTCATAGTGTGTTGGGCTCAAGCTGATAAGCTTATTCTCAAGATGGTGACCATGTAGCTCATCAGTTTTCCCAAACAATGTCTCTAGTTTTACCCAAAACTCATTGGGTGTTGTCAAACTGTCAATGTGTAACAATATCTCTCTCGATATGCTCAAACACAACAATCCAAATGCCTCATCCAATCTGTTGAAGTACTTGTATTTCTCAACTACAAAATTTTGTTCCACCAAGGTACCCATGGTAACTTTGTAAATCCCTTTGGCTCTCAGTTGAATCAACATCTCTTCCTTCCAATCAAATAAACTGAAGGGTGTTAGCATGATGTGGGTATCCTCCATTTCTTCCCGCACTGATGATGAAGAAATTGCTGAATGTTCTGTAAAAACATAATTCGATTTTATATGGAACTCCACTAAAAATGCTGCTCAAATCACTCTGAATTGATTTGAAAATAAAACATATCCAACAGGCTTTGATACCATGTGATAAATTCTAACCACAAGAGAAGGCTAGGAGTGTTAGTGAAGCTCACAAATCAAACTTGGTGCAAAAACTAGCAAAAACCACCAATCGAAAAGCAAATTACACACGATGTGAACTGAAACAGGATAATTTTTTAACTGTCTAACCATGAAACATGTCATTATCAGGTATATAATACAAAATAGTATTTTTCAATAGGATTTGGAAGCCAATTGTGAGCATACAAGTCAAAATTGCTAAATTGGCATCAAACCCCCCTAGGTGGGCCAATCATGCCCCAGATCAGCCCAAACAACCACGAATTGCTAACTAGACGTGGTTGAAGTGATGTGGGTCAATGATTACACCTTGGAAAGCGTGGGTGTGGAAATCTAGGTGGTTTAGAGTCTCAAATGTAGCATTTAATGCATCAAATCAAGCCAAAATTGGGCAAAATCTTGCTCTAGCGCTCCAAGTCAACCTAGATGTCCACATTCAATGAATGGGAGCGCACCAGAAATGATGAGGGCACAAATGTGGCTGGTTGACTGAGCTAGAGTGCTCATGTGGCTATGAAAGCCCCAATTTGACTAGGCATTTATCCAACTAAGCACCCCTAGTCCACCACATAGTGTATTAAAGGTTAAAAAGCAATAAAATTGACTAAGTAGTGTAATTAGGGACTAATGAGTTGGATTATTATTCTAACAATAGGTTAGGGGGTGTTAGTGGTAAGGGGATACATAGGGATGTGTGTGTGTGTGTGTGTGTCAGAGAGAGAGGTTAGGGGGTGCTAGTGGTAAGGGGAGACATAGGGATGTGTGTGTGTGTGTGTGTGTCAGAGAGAGACAAAGATAGATTAGGGGGGGTCCTTACTTGTATAGAGTGACTAGGAGTTTAAGAGTGGGGGGGTTAGATTAATGTGGGAGTGTCTAGGTGTTGCAGAGGGGATGTAATAAGGGGGTGGGGGTTAGAGGTAGTTGCATTGGTTGGGGAGTGATATAAGGGAGGGGGGTGTTAGTGGTAAGGGGAAACAT
>LPNX010001588.1:0-44317 GCA_001517045.1 Pseudotsuga menziesii | reverse complement strand
TGTTAGAAGCAATAAGGGCTAAAAACTAGTAGCTGTTGCTAGCAGAGCATCAAAATAATTGATCTAAATCTCAAAGAAACGAAGCTTCAAAGTCAACACATGTATTGGTTAAGCTTGCCCTTTCTTTAAAACAGGCAGAGGCAGACTAATGGCCATTTAGATTTCACCCATTAGAGAAACTAAGACCTAACTTTCATACTTATTTTCATGTTCCTTCTTCAACCAAATCATTCATTGGCTTTGAAGAAAGCTTCAAAGATCGCATGATCCCATTGATTACAACGATTTCCAATGCCCCAAATAACAAAAAAGCATAATCTATGACACCCAACAAAAAATTCGGACAAATCGAATGATCCCATTGATTACAACGATTTCCAATGCCCCAAATAACAAAAAAGCATAATCTATGACACCCAACAAAAAATTCGGACAAATACACAGAGAAACTGAAAATCACGATTCACAGAAAGCTGCACTTCATTAACGCCCCAAATAACAAAAAATCATAATCTATGACACCCAACAAAAAATTCGGACAAATATGCAGAGAAACTGAAAATCACGATTCACAGAAAGCTGTGCACTTCATTGTGATCATATTGTGAGCCGGATTTAAACACAGATTACCTGATCTCTCTACGAACTGGAAACCCCTGAACTAGAAAGATGAATAAACTTGAAACAATCTTAGCCTGCAACTCCCAAATAACCCGAAGTTCCAAAATGAACCAGTAAGCTCGGAATAATCTTAACCTGCAACTCCCAAATAACCCAAAGTTCCAAATTGAACAGTATTCACCTCTGAAACTAGATTACGTGATTATATAGGGCGAAATTCTTCCCAATACACTCCATTTCCACGATTTAGGGACGATTTTCTGCAAATATATTCTCGAAAGGGGAAATCGATGGGTGAAAATACCCTTGTTTTGGATTTACAACCAAAATCGAAGGCGAAACTGCCAATAAAAATCTTCATAGCCATAAATCCCACGCGAATAAGGTATTTTTAACAGATTCAAGTGATTTCTATGGGCGATGGGAACAAATTTTACAGGAATCGGGGAGGCGAAATAATTTTTTTGGCCTCTCCCTCCCGAAATGAAGCGGGCTATTACCCTAATTATTATTATTTTTTATTTAAATTTTGAGCGAATTATTTAAAATTTTGAAAAAACTTTCTTTATAAAAATTCGCCCTCCAAATTTTCTAAGTGCCCCTAATTTCGCCCTTTTGCGAATATTCGCCCCTAAAATTAACCATGCATGCAGGACTCCTTTATTCTAAAACAAGAGATCACACCTGATCCCATACTGAAGCAGCACCCCGAAGTGCTCTTCCTATCAATGGCACTTCCCAATCAAAATCCACATAACTCTCTAGGCTAATCTTTTGATTTGCTTCATACTTGATCCCATAGTCAACTATACCCTTTAGGTACCTCACTGCATGCTTTGCAACCATCAAGTGAACATGTCTCAGATCGGTCAGGAACTAGCTCTATTTGTTTACAATAAATCAAATATCTGGTCTCGTAATCATTAGGTACATCAAAAACCCAATCATCTGACGATACATCATGGCATCAGCCGACTCTAATGAAGAATCAATCAATAGCTTCATGTTCAATGCCATAGGTGTGTTCATGGCCTTGCATTCCATCATCCTGGACCTCTTCAAGTTACATACTTCATACTTCCCTTGTCCCAGGGAGATTCCATCCGCATTCTTCCACACCTCCATGCCTAGAAAGTAGTGCATCAAATACAAGTCCTTCATCTAGAACTCGGAAACAAGTCCCCTTCTTGCAACTTTAATGAGTTCCTATTTTTTGTCAAGAACAAGTCATCGACATATAACATGAGCATCACTGGTCTTCCGCCTTCAACCTTGAAGTAAAGGTTGGAATCCACTTTACTCTCAGTAAATCCTAGAGCCATCAGTAAGCTTTCCATCCCTTCGTATCATGTCGAACCTCAGGATCTTCTGTATTCACTCCCTCTGAAGTGGAGCATCATTCTCCCTATGCCTTTTGTACTCTATGTATTGAAACATTTTGTACTCAAGTGACAAGTAGCTTCCTCTGTACTAATATTCTATGTATCCATCTAGGTTAAATGGATACCAAGATCCTCTATCTTGAACCTTTTCAAAATTTCTTCTCGCACCCATCTATGAGCTTGTCATCCTCTATAGGATTTCATTTTCAACCTTGTAGCAAAGTTTAATATCTTCATCACTCTAGGTGATATTCAAGATCCTCATGTATGTGTTATCCCATCGGTTCCTTCTGAGCTCATACAAGGCCTTCTTTAATTTGCACACATGATTCTGACTATCATGTGCCTCGGCTTTGAGTGGCTACAAATGTCTCTTCATAGTCTATGCCTTTTGTTTGTGAGAAGCCTCATGCTACGAATATTTCCTTGTATCCCATGATGTTTCCATCTACTGCATGCTAGATTTTGTAGATCCATATGGAAGATATGACGGACTTCCCTTCAGGTCTTCGACATCGCATTCTAGTCATAATTCTTCGTTTTGGATTATTAGAGTGAATCTTGAATTGTTGTCACTTGTTCTTTGGAACAAGTCTCATCCTTCTTTTCTTGTAGGTGATTGTACGTGATCTTTCCTACAAGTCAAATGCACTAGTTGTATGATTAGAACATTTCATAAGGCATCTTCATAATGGTAAATTCTTATCCATAAATATATAATCATGCAACTATTTTAGCCAATACAATATTCATCCATATCTCACGAAAAATTTCTAGAGGCCTTCCATCTATACCATGACATCATTGAAATTGTGCACTAATCCAATATGTCAGCAAAGAGGTTTCATTCTAGATAAGTAGAAATGGAGATTTGTATAGCACCATGAGCTACTTACCCATCACATGCAAACTAGTTGTATACTGCCATTAATGCAAACATTGTATCATGCATAACACATCAACTCAATATAAACAAATACATAACCAAACAATATCATGAAATGACAATTGAACACTTATATTTATTTGTTTCATGGGTAGACTCCTTCTTGAGCCTTCATCTTTATCATCTTCTTTATCCATAACATCATCGTTTCTTATCCAAATGCTAAGATCGATAAGAGATTCTTCAAGAATTGAGTTTTTTATATTCCTCATCGCTTGAGGGGTCTTCTTTGAATTGTGAGCGCTTGATCTTCAGTTTCTCCCATCTTCTCTTCTCTTATTATGAATCGAGATTTTTCTTGTGTGCACTCTTCCCAGAGTCTGCTAAAAGTAATCACTTCCTTCTGGCACACATTCCTTGAATCAATGAATCCCATGATCCTGAGAGGCCATTCAAGGTGGTTATAACAATAACTTATTCTTCTTTGATTTCTCCGTCATAGCATCAAACACTTCCTTTTGGTGTCTTCAAGGATGACACATGAGAGATGATATTTGATAGAATCTACACTGATTCTCTTGGCTCTAGCCTTAGCAACATCTCACTCTTGCTCTTAGAGCGATTTGAGGTGTCCATCCTCGTTCTGGACCTTGATGATCTAGGGTTTGTTAGATAAACCCTAATTTTCAAAAATTGGAATATTTCATATTTGATTGGATAGAAATATGCGCCTCCTCAAGATGAGATGAGCAACATACTCATTTTCCCAAAACTGTGGTTAGAACTACAAAATATTTGATGCCCTAGTTTTCTTCAATTTCTTCTGCATAATTGCTCGATATTGTTTCTGCAATATATCTGAAAGTATTGATACTTTTTGGCTAAAAATTTGGAGTGAGGTATCTTCGTCTATCCTCTCTCTAACACCGCAGGTTTGAGAAGAATTAGTTTCACCAATTGGGACTTATGAGATATTTCCCAAGGTGACTTATTTCAGGATTGTTCAGCATAGAGAACTTGTATAAACTGTTGCATGTCACTGTTTCACCTTCGGGTTCTGAAACTTTTACCACAGAAATGAAAGTCTGTTCTCTATCTGGAAAATCTTGAGAAATTTCATTTGGACCTTTGTAGTGTGAGATATAGAAATTTTCCCTAGGTGTCATGTTTAGGGATGAATCTTGGGAGAGGTTGGAACCTTGATTTGGAGGAATCATATCTCCCCTAAAATACTAAATCTGAGGCTGAAACGTTTGCAAATGGTACATAAAAAATTTATCTTCATCCTGTAAAAGTATCGTCTCTTGATCCTTCTCCAATCTCCAGATATAGAGAGTTCACCAAAATGACTAGTTTTAGTCTTTTAGGTTTTCGAGTCCAAGGTCAAATTAGGGTTTGACTTTTCGGGAGTTTTACCCAACAAAAAATTTCGATCTTGGTCTCTAAATTTTTATTTTGAGGAGGAGAGAAATCCTATGTTAGGCTCACTAAAAAATTCCTCTTCTATGAAAATCCCTAATTTTGCACAGTAGTGACAAGTCAAAAGCGGAAAAATGTGAGGAATCAAATTCTGCTTTGACAAAAAGATGCACCCTTCAATGGAGAGTTAGCCTAACCTCCTTTTATTGATGATCTGTGGAGAGAGACCCAAAAAGTAAGAAGCCCTAGCTTCTGCAGCTGCACAATGTCTTTTTCTCAAGTTAGCTCTGATACCATGTTAGGCTTTTATCATTTAATCAATATGATCTAGGATATTATCTAAGAGAATAACATGCACAACAATAATCACTAGAGACAAGAGACACGTAGAGTTTTCCTCGGGTAAACGATAAAGGAGAAAACCCCGCAACTTATTCAGAGATAGAGTGAGCACTAATAACAAAAGTAAAACCCAAAAACACAAAGATGATCTTCGACAATTGTTATCTCTCTCACTTGTGCGAGCTCCTCTTCTCTCACTCATGCGCTACAATTGAGTGAGTGTGTGTTTCAAATAGAGAGAATCACTCTCTATTTATACTCATTTTCCACATGACATTTACTCTACAAAGCCGACTTCTATAGGAGATTCTAATAACCCTAATACCCCTCAACTGTGAGGACTTTTGCCCCGACTTGCAATGGAGGGTTAACCTCAATGAATTTACATGAATTTATTAGATTAATGATTGTCCCGATAGGAACATCGGAGTACAATGAAATACAATATAAGATATACAAGTGAATACATTCTGAAGTTACAAATACATCAACATGTATTTGTATTTCCTTTGATGTTAGGAACTATCCTCAATGGAAACAAGCAATTCTTGTCATTGGCACTTTTTCTATCGGTTAGTTACTTGGACGAATGCCTTTAATCACACAATGATCATCTTCTATGTAAAATTTGTAGCCTTTTTGTATTAGTTTTCCAATACTTAACAAATTAAGGTTCATACCTTCGACATGATAGACATCAGGGATAAACTTACCCTCCCCCTGTTTGGTTAAAATACCAACGATACTTTTTCCCAAAATAGTAACTTGGACATTATTTCCAAGTGTAACATCAGTTTGAACTGAATCATCTAGACTGGAAAACAAATTTAAATTACAAGTCATATGATTGTCGTAGCCTGAATATAAGTACCATATGTCATGTGGACTTTCTTGGACAACATTGCATTCAATTGGATATGCATATGCCATTAAAATTGCACTTGTCGAAGTGCTGGTGTTGGTTAACTGATTTGGGATTTTCCTTGCTTGGCCATATTGTTTCTTCCTACATTTATATGCATAATGACAAAATTTCTTACAATAATAAGTTTGAATTTTTTATTTATCAACCTTCTGACCACTTGGCTGACTTGGATTATGATTTTCTCCTCTACCAACAACATTTGCAAGACTTCTCCCACATCCTCCTCTTGAATAAATTCTACGTCTACCTCTAGAGTTGTTTCTCCCCCTCCCTCTACCATGACTTTCAAATGGTTGTGTTGCAAATGCACCTTCCAACGATGTGCTTGGTCTACTGAGTATGTGTTCATGATTGATGAGTGAAGCTTGCAACTCATCAATGGTAAACATTGACATGTCTTTGTTTTCTTCCAAGGTCACAACCAAGGATTCAAATCTTGGGGGAATACTTCTGAGAACTTTTTCAACCACAGTCTCGTCTGTTATGGTTTTTCATGATATTTAAGTTGATTTATCAAACCAACAACTCTGGTGTAGAATGAGTCTACTGTCTCTTAATCTTTCATTGACAGATATTCAAAATTTCTTCTAGAATCTGTAACTCGGAAGTCTTTACCTTATCCACTCCTTGATATGCGGTCTCCAATGTGTCCCATGCCTACTTAGCCTTAATTGTTGTTGCTACTCTTGGGAGTATGCTTTCATGCATGGCTTGGTGTATGCAAAACAAAGCTTTTCCATCTTTCTTTCTATGTTTCCTCAAGGCATATTTCTCATCTTGTGTGAGATTATTATATGTTTTCTGATCTACTGGTTTTGCATAACAACGGTGGACAATTTCCCAAACATCTTGTCCTATGAACAAAGCCTTCATTGTTAGCGACCAATATTCATAATTCTTTCCTTAAAAACACGAAACTCGACATATTTGGACTAGAAGTAGAAGCCATTTTTAATTTTACCTTAGGAAATTACTTTTTCCCTTTTTAAGACAAGATTTCTTTCATAAACCTTGCTCTAATACTAGTTAGCAAAAACTTAGCCAACAAACTTGAGTTACCACTCAGTTATACAATTTTCATGCCGACTTCTTTTTCATTTTACGGGTCAGGTGAAACTTGTCTAACTCTGACTAGACAAGTCTACCAATATGGTCGGACTTTTCAACCAGACTCTTTTACCTCGACAAGTTCTTACTTGTCAATTTTACCAACGGATTTTACTTCGACAACTTGTCGGTTTCACAACTTCGACAAATTTTTGGTTTAACTCGACAGTTTTACTTCAACTCACTTGCTCAACTCGTTTGGTTTTAGTTGAAGTTTACAAGGATATTTCTTAGTCTAAAAGACTTAGAAAATTACAAATGTTTTTCACCCACTAGTAAGATGAAGTAAAAACCGACACAATCAACAATTCAAGAGAATTACAAAAACATATAACCAAACATTAAAGAGACGTGTGTCGATGACTCTATCATAAAACCTATAACTTTTATTGTGTAAAATGTTTATGGATTCTTTGATATTTCACTAAAACCGTAAATGTAAACAACATTTACAAAAATAATTCTCGAGAAAATGTCCGCTAAGTAAACATGCATTTCAACCATAAACTATTTGATTTTTATATCTTGTTGAGAAATAACAAAGAACTATATTGCGGTAAATGCAAACTTGAAATTTACAGAGATGTTTAACCTTTTACAGAGCTTTGGCTCTCAGCATCTTCACACAAACAGAAGCTTGAGATTCAACAACACTATCTTCACTCTATGCTCATAGTTTTGTCAAAAATCTCTCTGCTATGTCTCTATTTCTAACTTAATTTATAATCTTCTTCTTCTATTTATAGGTAAACTGAAATTGCTTCTCTGTGAATCTACCGACTTACCATTATTAAAGATTGCAAGAACTATCTACCTATCAACTTTTCTTCAGAAATTTAATTCGACTGGTTTACATTGCCGAACCATGGAATCTTCACTATTGTCAGGCTGAAGTGATAGAGATTAAACTGCTGGCAGATTCGGCTGTGGTCTGGTAGGGCTTCTGCAAGTAATTACCTTTTCCAACAATTTTGGGCATAGATATTGAAGAGAATTACAATAAATTTCGATACAAAACTTGCATTTCATCTCTTTGATGCTGATTTTTATGTTAAAGCTGATGATGACATTTATTTGCAACCAGACCGACTTGCAACACTACTGGAAAAGGAACGCTCTTCTCCTCGAACATACCTAGGATGCATGAAAAGGGATCTAGTTTTCAGAGATCCTAAGTTAAAATAGTATGAACCTTTGGGATATTTGCTTGGGAATGAATACTTATTGCATTCCTTTGGACCTATATATGTTCTTTTTGAAGAAGTTGTGGCAGTTTTATCAGTACTAAGAAATGACAGTTTTAGGATGTTTAGCAATGAAGAGGTGACCACCTCTCTCAACATAATACATACATTTTAGCTGCATAATAAAAAAATTGAATTTTAACAACCTGAAATAAAAATAAGAGTTCGTGACAATCCCAACATCCTTTTCATGCTTAAATTAAGCTTTAGTTCTCCATTTGGATGCAGCTTATAATAAATTAAATTTACAAAGTTCTATGCAATGATGCATGAATTCACCACTCGGAGTGATGGCAGGAGTGATGGTTAGTAGGACTGCGCGCTAGTGCTCTCTCTTGAATATTGCCAGATATATTGTTTGCATAAGCTGCATATTGACAATAATACATCGCGTGATCTATACAACCCAATATTTAATGCAACAATCCCACGTATATAAATACATTAAACAGAAAATAAATACATTTAACTTGCATCTATAAAACATCGACGATCTACATATACGCCTTTACCCAAAAGAAACATGTCAAACTATTTTTACGAATTCAAGGAAGTCTTATAGGAAAAATTATAAATAATTATTTAGTCTCAGTCTTCGAGAAGTTCCAGAACACATCTGATCTCATCCATTTTTCAAAACATTATGCGAACTTCAACACATTGTAGGATGCACACGGTGAGACATCGGAAAAGTTGTGCAGATCTATATCTCGAATAAACTTAATCTAAACGATAATCAAGGATTCCATAGATTTGTGATCCAGGTTAGAGGAATTTATTTAGAGGGTTAATATATGGGGGAATTTCATCTAGTCAGCTAGCAACGTCTATAGATTATGAGGCAGTTTATCCCTAGATGGACAGTTTACAGAAGGAAATCAATCAGGCAGAACTTACTTGTTGAAATAGTTCAACAAATTCAAGCTTCTAGTCGAGCTAATTGATAGAGCATATTCGACCCCCAAAATGCTTAAGTGAACCCTCGCGTCTGTATGACAGGTCTACCTGGAAATATCGTGTAACACCATACCATCTGACATATTTACTGAATCGATCATTTAACATTAATGCACCGATCTATAAGCGTCTTGCTTGAATGCTATGGAAGATCTATATAATTTCATTCAATCTTGACACACAATTCTATGAGATTTTATATACACAAAACTTCATGTACTGCAAGCATATCGATCTCTAACAAAGATCTAGTGATCAATTTTATGTCACATTTACAAATATAATTGTAATCATACATTTGCATAAACAAGATCCCATTGGACTTATTTTCGAGGATAATACTTTGACCCTTAAAGGAATTGGTTGGAGTCATTTTAGATAGATCTACCGCCAATTTAACAATAAATATGTGTTTTAATTTGACCCAGTAACATGCACTCATATAAAACAATGCACTCATATAAAACAAGGATCCTAGATATTTAAGAAGCCTATAAGAGCCCATAAGGGCAAGTGTTCGAGGCTCGCTTTGATACCATATACAATGACTGTCCAAGGGATCCGATAAATACATATAGTTTCATGCATATTTCCAATAAATGGATCAAATCTAAGCAAAGTTAAACATATATTGACGATTGTTTTACTGCCATCTTCTAATATCCCATAAACACTAATTAAAATTTGTACATTGCACATGCATACAAAATAATTAAGATCTAGCTCGATGGTACAACATATATTAATAATTCTAATTTATGAGGAAAAATACTTTAAACAATAGTATAATTCTTGTTGATATCACTAGTCATTTTCGTTTGAGGTCGAGGCCAAATGTTGTTTTGTCATCACTCCACTGTAGTTGTTTTCGTCCAATTTCCCATCATATTTGATCCATCGGCTTCCTCCCTACCATACCCTAACGTGTACTCTCCTTCCCCTAGGTGGAGCTGAATGGGGCAGACAATACCTTGCTAGAAATGGAAGTGAGATGCTAAGCTGCTGCTAAGAGGCTCCCAACCCCACCTAATGTCGTACATAACCACACTCTTCCACATTTTCGTGAGAGCAACCAAATAAGTTCCGGCTCAAAACTATAGCAGGACTGAAAAAGAAGAAGAAGAAGATCCCTCATTTTTCCTTTCCTTTAGCTTGTATTAACCATATGGTTAATTCTCATGGATCCTATGCACCACTTTCAGTTAACTCTTTAGTTTAATTTAATTACTTAGTTAATTTATTTTATTTAGTCTCCCACTTTTTAGTTATCTTTAGTTCTATGATTCTTTTCATATTATTTAGCTTTTAACTTTAGTTCAAGTTTCTTAATTTACTCTCTTAACTAATTTCATAATTTCACTTTATTTATCCTTGTTTATTTACTTATCATTTATTTATTTGTTTGTTTCTTTGTTTATTTTTTATTTATTTATCATTTATCATTTTTAATTTAATTTATCATTTAATTTATTTATTATTTACTTAAAGTTCTTTATGATCAATTTATTATTTCCCTTAATTAAAATAGATGTTGATTACCACTACATTCTTGTCGCAACCAGAATTATTAAGGTGTTATGCTCTTACCATGCCCTTTTGATAATTACCACACGCAAGAAGTTGGTTATGATGACTAAGCCAATGTTACCTTAGTTAGACTACCCTCGAAAGATCTAGGTGGTTCTCGGGGAATAAAGTTGAATCCTTATTGCACGCCCCCCAAGTAATACTCTTCATGAGTGATTGACTCACAACATACGGTCACAACACATGCATCTGAGGAACTAGAGTTTTCTGAACTCTATTCAAAGCTCATCGTGTCATGCAATTTGCTAGACTTACAGATATAATATTTTCATCCCCGTCACCTGATGTGGATCGATTGACAATCATAATCGCATCATCTGCACATAAAACATCATGTGCATCAAACCTTATAAACAATATTTCAAATCCATTATAAATATCAAATTGACATTAAATGTCGAGAATTCTCGACTCATCGAGAGTCCATATACATCATACCTCACGTGCATCAAACATATCATAATTAAATCATATCATAGACATAATTGATATCACCTTCCATAGTTTTTGACTCAACTAGAGTCTTTTCATACTAATGCTTTCTTGCTATTCATCTACCTACCTTTCCTCACACACTTGAAAGACCATAAAAGTACATGGTACATAAATTTGGTTAGTAAAACATTATAAAACTTTAATCCTTGGTGAAACTTCACATGATTCTTCATTTCACAATCATAATATCACTGCATTCAAAATTGACCAAATGTTGACATCATTCTCATAGTCATAATTTACTCATCAATATGCACAACATGATTTGAGCCCAAAATTTGACGGCAGAATCTGACGTAAAGTACATTTTCGTCATATTACAATGATGAAAAGTACTTTACCTTTCGATTTTATTTTCTCGTCTTGCACAATCACCAGATTTTCGACTTCCCTCCTCATAGGATTTTCTGTGAGCTTTATTGTCAGTTAATCGACATTTGTTCATTGTATTAGGGATGACAAATGATAGGAGGGTCATCGGATTTGAGACGACAAATGATAGAAATGTCGTCGGATTTGGGACTAGATGTGAAGGAATGTTCATCAAAAGTTCGACACACACAAGCTATTTTTTCAAATTGTACAAAGGCATATTTCCAATGGTAACTAGGTTCATATCGTCCAATATTCATCGATGGTCAAATTATAAATATAAACATTTTTAAACATTCTGACATGTTTTCTATAGAAGCGACAGACGGTTTGCAGAAATTATTCATTCCTCGACGAACAGTTTGGGGAATTGTTTTATTCTTCGACGACGGGTTTGGGGATTTATTTTTTCTTTGACAGACAGTTTGCGGGAGAATTTTTATTCTTCAACAAACCACGGTTTGAGAATATTGTGATGTGTGGAACTTGATTTTTTAAGATTATTGATAGTATTCATTCACGAAGTTTAGGACAAAATGTCAAATAGCAATATTCTTCATCCAAACAAAGAAAATCAACAATTTCTTGCTAGACTATGGGATGCAGGGAAATGAAGGGGTGATGAAAAATGTTATTGTCCATGTTGTCAATGTAGGGGATTTAAGAGGAGAAGAATATTGATCGCAACAGCGACAAAACATTGTAGGGAACATGGACACGCTGAGGGGGGGAATGAATATCGTCCTTTTGTAGGTTTAACATTATAATTTTTTTTTCTTTGCTAATGTATGTATTATTTTAATATTTCATATATTAACTATTGATTTATTCATGTATTTATAAAGGAAAGACATCCTAT
Organism: Pseudotsuga menziesii; assembly: GCA_001517045.1. Lineage (NCBI taxonomy): Eukaryota > Viridiplantae > Streptophyta > Pinopsida > Pinales > Pinaceae > Pseudotsuga > Pseudotsuga menziesii. Next base: position 32,121 of record LPNX010001588.1, on the reverse strand, counting down.
GACATATCGTCCAGAGGAAGTGTTTTCAGAACATGTACCAGAGGATCATGGAGCGTTTATGTTTAATGGAGAACAAGTGATTGATCATTTTGAAGAAGATGATCATACTGATAACGTAGTTGAAGATGATGATACAAATATATTTATCCATGATTCATTTAATGTTCGAAAGGATGATGATGATGACAATGATAATAAAAATTATTTATTGATGAATTTGATGATGTTCACGATATACCTCTTCTCGATAACGCATATGAACCCTTGTATGAATGCTCCAAAACAAATATTCTCTCTATTATATTCTAGATAATGAACTTGAAGGTTATGAATGGTGTTTCAAACATATCAATCACACGGATGCTAAGGTATGTAAAATAATCCATCACATATATACGATCATGATAAAGTTTATCTTTATTCCTCTAATAATTGTATTGTTAATTCATAATTCAAATTAATATAGATGAAGTGTGTTTCATTAATATTATTTATATATTATATTAACTATATTTTTATTTTCATTTGACATAGCTTGATAGCTGAATTTTTGTTACCACCATCAAATATTTCACCTTGCACATATTGAGATTTATCTTCCATCATAAAAGATATTGGAATGCATTATGAAGCAATTCATGCATGCCCCGATGACCATGTTATATATTATAATTAGCATGAATTTGCAATAGAATTTCTGTAATGTCATATAAGTAGATATGAGAAGGATCAACTAACAAAAAAGGTGCCTCATAAGGTTCTTCATTATATTCCCATCGTTCCACATTTGCAATGACTGTTCAGGTGCAATAACATAGCGCAATTTATGGATTACCACGCCAGGAATAGAAGTCAAGATGATGTTGGTCCAATTCTTGCAGATGGTTATGCATTTAGAGATATGGAGGAAAAGTGGCCTCACTTTAAAGAAGAACCCTGTAATATTAGGATTTCTTCGGCAGCAGATGGTGCTAATACATTTGCGCAGCTGAAATCCATTTACACTTTGTGGCATATTTTTGTTATGAACAATAAGATTCCTCCCTAGTTGTTAATAAAGAGGGAGCACATAATGTTGTTAATGATTATTCTAGGTATTTGTGTCTACAACTGTTTTATTTCTAATGTAGTTGTGGCATATCATTTGTCGTATTATGTTTCCTAATGTCATATATTATTTTTTATTTTACTCTTGTGCATAGTTTATATATTTTAATGGTTCCCATAATTATATATTTTATATGTACTTCAAATCAATGAGGTAAGTACCAAGTCAGAGATATGAGTGTATATATCGAACCTCTTATAGACGAGCTACTAAAGTTATGGAATGGAATCACTATGTACGATGTATCTAGACCAATATGACAAAGAAAATTTCAATTCCATACAATGGTTGTATGGACAATACACGATGTCCCATGGTTAACCCAATTTTGTGGTTTGTTTTTTTGTGTTCCACTTTCATTTCAATTAATTATATGAAGTAGTTAATATAGTTTATATATAATTATAATTGACATAGATATTCCATATCTATATATTGTAGGCCTTCATACAAAGGTTAAATTTGCATGTCTAGTTTGTGGTCCTAAGATCAAATCTCGTCCCTCAAAAAACTCAAGAAAGGAGGTGTTTGATGAGTATAGGAATTTTCTCTCTAAGAATCACACGTATGGAAAAACCAAAAAAAATCATTTCAACAGGAAGCAAGAGATTGCATTAAAACCAAGAAGAATGACACCTCACCTTTGGAAGATGCAATACAATAGAAATCATCAAGATGGTATGTATGGATCATCGTATATGAATTGTTATGTATTTTAATTTTTATTGTGAGTTGTTTATTGTAGTGGCCATAATTGATTTCTGTAATTTATTTATAAACTAATAATCATGATGTACTTCGTGATCATGAAGGCATTAATGGGCTTCCAAGAGGAATGAAAAGTTATCGTATACAAGTCAGCAAGTTTCCCTACTATGAGCACCTACAAATTGGTCATATGCTTGATACAATTCATATTGGTAAGAATGTGACTGAAACAGTATGGCGACTATTGAAGCTAATGAACGAGAAAGATAAAATTGTGAAAGTTTGCAAAGGAATTCAAGAAGGAAACCATGCAATGAAATACGTCATTCAATTTCATAGAAATGGAGACCAAATTAATATAAACTCAATTCCATGGATGTTTATGAAGCAACAAAGTAATGTTATTAAAGAAGTAATGTGGAAAATTAAATTTTCCACTAGATTTTGTGCGAACTTGAAGAATATCATAACAAAAAAGGTGATTTTGCGGTGGTCAAATTGCATGATTGGCACGTCTTCATCAAGGTAATTATTATTGTTATTTCCATATAATTTTTTTTCATTTTATTGCATAAATTTGTTTTCTTGTTTGTATACTCTTAGTTTAAAAAATTGTGTGGTTTCAATATCAATATAGTATGTTCTACCTCTCTCTCTCCCAGACAACTTCGATGACATTGTTAAAAAAATTACATATAATCTTCGGAAATGCATGAGGTAACTAGCGATTAGTTGCTTGTGCTTAGTGTTTCTTTAATTCTTCGTATAATTTATATTCATTTTTTGTGCACTAATTCATGTTATGTAATTTAATGTTTTTTTTGTTAATTATCGATATTGGTTTGCGTCACTTGTATATGGTTGACATCTAAATAAATCCATAAAGGCGATATAAACTATTGGAGGAGAGAAATTCCTTATCACATGTGTGAAATGCAAAAGCATATACTTTTGAAATTTTTCAATGCACAGGAACACTACCTCATACACCAAGTTGAGGAGATTGAATTGTGTGGACCCCTGCACTCAAGGTCCATGTGTATGGTGGAGAGGCACTTGAAATTTATGAAGGGTTTGGTGATACTACGAACACGTGCTGAGCTTTCTATTATGGAAGGATATATGGTATACCAAAATTTTTTGTATGTTAGTGAATATCTTCCTAAGTTAGCGTCAAAGCTCAATTTACATCGCATTTGTGAACCAGAATCCAATAACTATTTTGAAGGGGAGTACCTGAAGGAGAAAGGTAGATCGAGTAAGGTGAAAGGTAATCATGAGCTAATGGATGTTGAATTATATCACACATTATAATTGCATATTCAATTTTTTGCATCAATTAAGATAATATACTTTGTTTAGAAAATTTAAATATGCCTTGAATTTTAATGTTTATTGTCATCATGCACGTGGACAAGAGTGTGATGCAATTAATTTATACATTGAAAACAATATTAAATGGTTGAAGGTATGGATTGAACGATGCAAAAAATCAGGTTGTGGAATATCATGGGAATGTATGGCTTCATTGGTAAAAGTAGAACATCACAATGGAAATACAAATCTTACAGAAAGGGAAATCAATTTACCATATGGTTTAAAAGATAACCAGGAAAGAATATTAATCAATCACTCTAAATCTGTTATTTTTCAAATTACATTTTGATGTACATGTTGTTTTTTTCCATGTATGGCTGCATAAACATGCAGTTAATCATAAATATTGAATTTTTATGTAATATTTCCATGTATTGCTTATTGTAGGTAAAACAACATAAGGATATGGTCTGCAATGGTTGTAGATATCACATCAAAAAATTGGATGAAACAAGTAAAACATCAGATTGTGGGATATCTGTAGTCTTTGAGGTGACCAATATTTCATTTAGAAGTGATAGGCATCCAGAACTCTCACAAAATTGATAACATGGGTTTTTGGATGATATTCTACATTGTCACTTTAAATCCTTCAAGGTAGTTTTGTTCAGTGTCAAATGGTACAGGTTACGATTGAATCAATGTGATCCCGATAGAACTATTATTGGATAAGCATTGTCACCTATATTTCAACAGATTACTGACATACACATTTGTATGTATTTGTGTATATATTTACATATTTATTGATTAGGTAACTCCTTTGTTCTTTTCTAAGTGCAGGTTTCTTGTCACTTGTTTCGTTGGACTAAAGTAATAGCCTATGCAGATTATTATGGGCGTGCTTTGAAAAATGGTGTTCTCAACATCCAAAGATGTAATGAGCTCGAGATCATGATTTATATGCTTTCCCAAGAATCTGGAAGTTCTAAGTTTGTTTTAGTCAGTTAAAATGCTAATAAAAACCACCTAAAATTGCTTTTACTATTTAGATAGGGAAAACCAAGGTTTTCCTCAAAGCGGGTCAAATGTTTAAATTGGATGTTATAATATTTGAGGTATTGAAAAATTCACCAAAAATTATTCAGTGCAAAGTTCGTTCATATATTGCTCAGAAATAATTTCTTGCTTTGCGCAATGCTCCCATTGATCTTTAGGTTTTATGAAGAGGTATTTCATGTTCATGTATTTGTAGGTCTACTAGTTCTAAATGTTTATGCATTTTGAGTACACCTGTTGTTTGTTGGTATTGTTTCCTTTTTCCATGTTAAATATTGTAAAATTACTATGTACATTTTTCAGTTATTTGTTTTTTTTTTTTAGTGAGCAACAAAATTTATTACTTAACATGTGTTGTTTGTAGGTAGCCTTACTCGCAATATTTATAACAACATGAGGAGGGAGGCAGGTGCATTGCGGATATAGAAGCACATGTGCATATATCGCTCAGAAAGCTCAGAAGCACATGTAATGTGGATACAGATGCATGTGCGTAGATACAAAGCCCAGAAAGTGGGAAATTGATTATGAAGAGCCTGTTGCTAAGGATTTTCCCTTGAGTATGAAGAGCCTATTGCTAAGGGTTTCAAGCTACTACGTATGGGTTTTGAAGCTGTCGTGGGATGTAAGTATGACTTAGCATCCCAGTACAAGTGGGATGGTTTAGCCATTGTAATATTTTGAAAAATCATTGATGTACTAGATGATTTTCATGTAAAGTTCTATGGAGATAGTTTTTTAGAAAACTTATATTTATTGTAATACTTAACATTTCATATAATATAATTTGTGCGGTTTAAAACTTATATGGGTGTACTTTATATTATTTATAAGTGTTGTAAATAATTAATTAATGTGACATTACATAATTCACATGTATATTAGATGATGATAAATAATGTATGATTCTTTTTTTAATTTAAACATAATATGATATTAAAAATTTATATTGATTGATAATGGACACCATTAAAACTATTAAAATATCATAACCACGCATAAAGCGACTAAAAATTAGTAAATTAGTGACCAATAAATGAGATTAATGACCAAAATTCGCATATAAAATGACCAAAAATTGAGTGATATGTGACCAAATAATGAGATATAAATGACAAAAAAAATGACCAAAATTCGCATATCAATGACCAAAAACCAATTTTGGTGGCTAATTTATGGTCTTTTATTATGCAACCAAATTTGGTCATATTCTAGTTTGACATGTGGTCATTAATTTGATCATAAATGTGGTCCTATATTTGGTCATTGATTCAAATATATGACGAAATTAATGAACAATTGACAAGCTATAAATGACCAAAATAAAAATGACCAATTTTGGTCACATAATAAAAGACCGTAAATTAGCCACCATCAATTGTCAAACCAAAAGTGGTCACTGATATGTATATTTTGGTCATTTTTTTTGTCACTAATCTGTCATTTTCCACTAGTGGTTGTAGCCATATAATATGCAACAAAAATATTATAGAATAAGGTAACCATGTGTTCTAAAGGTCTTTTAATAGGAATTTTATTTGCCCCCTACATGTTTTGGTATTGTCATTAATAATACGGATTGCATGCTTTTCCATTATAAATGTAGCCATATGATAAATGTAGCCATATTAAAAGTAGCCATATTATAAATTTGTGTTTTTCCATATGATAGGAAATTTATGATAAATTGAGGTTTTGATTTGGGGATAACCGTGACAGGTTTTATTGTTGTTTCGAAGACCTTAAAACAAAACTATTAAACCACCACGAATTTCAAGATTGTGTATGAAGAAGATTATTCTATTTGTAGCATTCATTGGTCATCAAAGACAGACTGTGGCAAGTGTATAAAAATCCTTCAACACTGTTGTAAGTCATCACAAAAATTATTCGCCAACTATGGACAAATTCGTGAGATTAGGGCATCATTCTACCCATATCTAGGTCTGTTTGAGAGCTGTGTAAATTTGGGACTAGTGTGAGAATGCTGATATAAATCAATGCAAGTACAAGAGTGGAATGCTCAACCTCCTCTCCCGGTGCAAGAACTAAATAAAAAAACCAAAACAAATTGACTTATGTTGACTGCTGCAATTCGGGTCTGTGTTACTGCTCCTCCTTTGTTTCTACAATTTTACCTCATTCAGTTGACTACTTCCACCCGAAAATATCAGTCCACTCTGTTGTGTTACTGTTTCTCCTTTGTTTGTGCAATTTTGCCTCAGTCACTTGACTACTTCCACCCGAAAATATTAGTCCACTCTGTTGAATTAACACTAAAAAAAATGAATGCATTGGCTCTATTTATACTGGTTTTTCCATATGGTTTGGAGCTGACTTGTCATTTTTATAAGAGAATTTATTATATATATATATATTTTTTTTTATTTAAAAAAAAATCCTTTACCTGGACGACTTCAAAGATGTGGTAAGACTTATTTTGATTTTGTATTTTTAATATATTTTGAATTTAAATTTGACTTTTAATTTGTCACACAAACTTCTTCTTAGTAATAGGGTGTTATTTGAGCCATTAGGGCTTGTTACATGTATTTTTATTGTTTTAAAATCTTCAGTAGTCAACCACATCATTTAAATTCATGGTAGTGTGTCCTCCACATCATCATAGGGTTGCATTAAGCCACTAGGGCGTTCAATGGCATGTCATGTGCAAGGTGCCATCATGACCTTCAATCTTGTCATCGAATGGACCATTTTCAACTTCATCATGAAGCCAATATGTGTGTGGGTGCCTTAACCAGATCAAGTACAAGTAATGACCTTCATGATCTTTGTAAGGGAACTAAATTCATCATCAAGGGTTCCAAGTCTTCATTAAGTCATCAAGGACCTTTAATCCAACAAATGTGCATCTAAGGGATTCTTCATCAAGCAAGAGGCATCATCGGCTTTTTCAACCACCTTATCCATGCAAGGGGACCTCTATGGATCAAGGTCCATCATGACATCACCTGTGGGGTTTCCAAACCTTCTCCGAGGGTACCATGACACCATCATAGCATGAATTACCATAGAATGGGTCATTAATGCTTCTACAACCCATCTAGGGAATCATGATCATCCATGAAAGCTTTAGCATAATCTCTAGGGTCTTTACCACCATCAATAGGGTATTAAACATATTCAACAAAGTGGTGGCTTCAATATTAAACCTTGTGGGTACAGGGACCTTGTCAACTAGGTACAAGTTACTTCAATGAACAAACCCACTTTGAAGGGGTCCAAGGCATTGCAAGTGGGACTTGGTGGCATTAATGACAACCTATGGGCCCACTGCAAGTCCATGTTGGCAACAATGACAATTTCATCAAAAACAAGAATTCTACTTTTATGACTAAAAATATATTTGAAATCCTTTAAAAATGTAGGTGACTTATGTCTAGTTTTCTTTCTCTAAGTTATCCGAAATTACTATCTCCATTTACTATGTCCATTTACAAAAGCTATACTCAGCTTAGCTTAGCTTGATTGAATATTATCACTGCTATAGGGTTATCTTAGGATGTTCATTTTAAGTTATTCATGTTCCATGCACCTTTTCTCTCTATTACATTCCATTGATCTATATATCTGAAAAGAAGATATGTACTTTTGCAACATCTTCTAATTAGGTTTTCTCTATTGGGACGTTGAAAATTTTGAAAGTGAATAGGTTTTTATGTTTTTGCTGACTCTAATTATAAAAAATAAGGTATATCATCAAAAATTTATAACCCAAATCAAGGTTATAACCTACATGATTTTTAGACCTCAAGTAACCTCACATGTGGCATCATTTCAGAAGAGGAGAACTCTGCATTTGAGGTTCTTTGTGCAGACATCTCTAGGTCACACCACTCCAAGAAGCCTTGCAATTCATCTAGGAAAGAGTGCTCATTTTAGGAGAGGACAAGTGGCATGTTGGTGAATATGTCAACCACATTTGAACTTTTCAAGGCTAACATCCTAGGGGTTTGGCCACATTTTATTAATTTTTTTGTTGGTGGTAGTTGGATGTAAACCTACAAAAGAATAGCAAATCCTCATTTGCAATGTGTTTCTTTCATTGTGGAGAAATGTCATAGGCCATTGGGTTGAATGCTGAAGATGTATTTGAAAATTTCGAGCTAGATTTCAGGATATTCAAGGCTATCATTTTGCATTATAAGGATGTTGTCATGTACTATTTTTTTAATTTTCCTACCTAAAAAATACTTCTACTAATACATTGTTTATTAGCCATCATAGGAGAGTTGTGAAGAGTGATTTTTTTGTTATCTTAAGACTTGATAATATCAGGTGTGAATTGTACAATGTATGGACGGATTATTGAATGGAATATTGTCTCTTTATTGGATATATTCAACTTTAATGTTATAATTTGAGGCACATATATAATGGAATTGTTGTAGTATATTTTTGAAATTTGTTCATTGGCCATAAGTGTAAATTGCAGACCTGTTATGGCCAAGCCTTAAAAATATTGTAGAAAAATTTTGACATGCCTAATCAGGGATTTTGGCTCAAGTGAAAGATACAATTTTTCTAACCCTATGAACAAGGAGTTCAAGATTCAACACCATTGACATCGGATTACATGGAGGGCTTGGTTCTTTTGGTTCAATTTCATTCCCATATTCTCATACATGATAGAATCCAAGGAAATAGATGCAATCCTGCCAATACTGCATTCATAAAAAGCGTTTTCTATTGAATTCCTACTCTCCATGTGATGTTTGATGAGGTTGGAACCACTATCAAAACCCTAGGTCCTTCTTAGATGGATTGAAACCCTAGAACTTCAATTATCCTCTAGGTTTTGTCTTTAAAAAACCCCAACCCTTCAAGTATCTCCTAGGTTTTGTCTTTCACAAACCCTAGCACCTTCCTTCCTTGCATAAAGACAAGTATAAAGACTTGAGGAAAGGTTTTCTTCAAGTTATAATTGATCCAATCAACTCTCACATTATTCTACATGAATAATAGAACTAAATACACTCTCCTTAGGGCTCAAGTCCCAACATATTATAGATCTGAAATTTACTTATTAACAACAAAATTGTTACAACCAGAAATATTCCCTCTTAGCTTCTATACAGTTGTCAAATCACTCAACAAAATTAGCTAACTGTTTATGATAAATCAAACTCAGTGATTAATTTTTTTATCACGATTAAATCCAATCATCAAGGCTAAGTCCATGTTGTGGCTATGGAAAATTTTCAAAACATTTCGTTATAATCTCCACACACTCGCACGATAATCATGGGATCTAATCCCTATATTTAACAAACAAATATGTTTAGTTAAATCTACACACAATTAAATACACCATCTTTCACAATATTACTTACATCAAAAGGATCGGTGTTTGGGAAAGATCCACATCGTGGTTTTCAAGATGAGTTTTAAAAACCTATGATAATAACAGTAAAATACACACAATATAACTAAATTATTATACGTAGGAAGAGCCTCATTTCCTCTTATGTTGGGACTCGATACTCTAGAATATCTTGGGATCGATTCCGATACATATTGAATAAAAAATGCATAAAACTAATTAAACCCAAAAAATATTGCATTTCATATTTAGATCAATATTATTCAAAAATATAAAAAAATGGATTCTTGGGTCAAGCCTAAACACATAGACATCGACAAGTTAAGTCTTCAAATGAAATAATTGAATTTCCAGTCTCACAAATTACATCATAAGATTTAAAAACCCACAAGATGATCATAATTCTTTCCAAGTAAATCTACCATCGCAATGCATATTAAAAAAAAATCTATACAATACATAGATACTCTAAACAAAAGAGACATGTTCCATATCCATGTCCATAATACCATCACGATGGCGGCCTAGGGATTTTACAACCATTTTCATAAAAACAATCGATGCTCTAAAGACAAAAGGAATGCCAATATATATATATATATATATATATATATATAGAAACATATATTATTCATGCCGCACAGTGGTTACAATGCCACACTAAGGACTTCCACTTTAAACCAAAACTTATCAAATCTTATACAAGAGTAAGACATGTTAAGGGAAATTCAAAAACCCTATCACGGTTTGTTATTAAAAATGAAATTAATTCATTAGAATGCCATGAAAGGGTTTAAAGACCAACACGGTCTGAAGAGAGGGTTTCCAAAGTTCAACTAAACGGGTAACATAAATTCTAATAAGAACAACCACTTATCTGTTGTTGCAGCCCATGAAGTCTCGCCCAGGATACGTCTCGAGTTTTTTTTGGAATGGTTCTTGAAGTCTCTATTGCCTTACATTTCTAAGGGCGTATCCACATCAGGTGTGACCACGGAACAAGAATCTATTCTTAGGTCCCAACAGTTAGATTTGATATACACTCATTTTGGGATCTTGTATGAGATTATCCCTAAGGCCTTGAGGTCTACAAACGATGAGGAGAAACCCAATCCTAGACTCCATGCCGATGGCATGGTTGGCTCAGTTAGTTCTCCCTCTGTAGAATCACTGGACAAGCAACTCCATGAGTTGTGAGAAAATAATTACACACCATAAGAAGCTAAGGCTTCCACCCTCTCACCATAGAATGTAAATGTTTTTGCAGAGTCTTCTCAGAAGGGAAATCAACAACGTGGTGGGAAAAAGAAGAAGGGGAAGAAGGGTGAGGGTAACCAAAACAAGAAGAAACCCACAAACAATGCTCATGGGGGGAAAAGACAAGAAAAAGGTTAAGTTTTCTTGTCAGTTGTACGAGGTAGACCACCTTACCTATCAATTCCATCTAATGGAACAAGCACAGTAGTTGCTTGAGAATCAAGAACTAGCTACCCTAAAGGATCCCTTTCCCCAATGTCAGAATGCAACTTCTGCTTCGAATGTACCCGAGGGAAGTTTCGGTGCTCCTTTTGATGAACTCTATATCAATATGGTATGATCCAACACTTTCCTACAAACTAGAAATAAGAATTAATAATCAGAGGCTCATGAGAAGGGTAAGTCTACTGCTGAAATGTCAACCCCTATCACTATTGAAAAACCTGTTGAACTATTGCCGAAGATACCGAAAGGTTTCTTTAAGAAAACATTTGACAACCCTAATGCTAGGTATGATTCCAATTATTTTTTAGTTGAAGACTCAACCTAGACTCCTTGTGCAATGTAAGCATTGGGGGTTTTACAAAGTTGTTCTTCTCAGAGGGATTCACTCTTAGAAGCCATAGGAAGCATGGATTCAACGAGGCTGCACGAGAAATTTAATTTTTTTGACGTCAAAATACACCTACCATACCATTTGGATTTGTTAATTGATATTGTCCATGGAGGAAAACCATTAGAATAATTATGGTTGATGAAGGCTTTTCCACGTGTCTAACATCGACGTCTTGCTGGAAAGCCTTAGGATCTCCAGAGCTACTTCCATTGAACAGTCTACTTACTCATTTCAACGAAAGGTATTTTGAGGTGGAAGTGGTCAATGCTCTATTGGATTATAAATGTTGGGAATAAGTTGGAATTACATTATGTGTGTTGTCCCTCCAGACATTTTTTGAGTTTTAGTGTTTCCCCATGAAGGGAAGTTGGTCACAGCGGACCAAGTTAGTTTCACTCGAAAAGGTCATTTGGAAACAAATGAGTCCACAATATTGTTGATAGATCGATCAAAATTTGCTAATGAGAGATTGGGGGTTGGAATGTATGCATCTTTGATGGGGACATTTTATATCACATCCCTATTAACTATCTAGGTTCTATGAGTGTAGGAAAGTCTATCGTGATGGTTGTCTATAGAACTGGTCCTTGGGACCTTCCTTCACGTCATGAACATCAAGTGCCCTTATCTGTAGTGGAAGTAGCTTCTAATGTTGTTTTTAATTCCACTATTGATTCCATTACGTCTCCTTCTACAGTCTCAGAGTAGTCTGATGAAGCTTATTTTCCCTCCTGGGTGGAGAATTCCATGTATTCATATGACTGCTTGGAAATGGTTTTTCCTTCGAACGAAGGAATTCTGGAAGCTATGATTGGACGAGATAATATTTGTGAAGACCTTCACCATAAGTCCTTCTTTCTTCCAGAGTTGAACAAAATTGAGAATCAGGAGTTCCATGTGAGACTGGCAGAGAATGTTGATTTGTCGATTAATGCTTTACCCAAGGAGGGAGTATTTGCTGAGGTGAATATGGGAAATATCTCTACTACTATTCCAATAAACTTTTTTGTGAACCCTAATGTTCTTGAAAATGTGCATATCGGTGCAAACTACTCTCCTTAGGAGATTGCCATTTACACTTGTTTAAGGAATTTCGTGACGTCTTTTCCTGGAAATATGAGGAGATTCCTGGAATTGATCCATCGATTATTGATAACGATATTCACACTTACGCTGATGCTAAACCTATTCGACAAAAACATAAACCAGTTAAACCACGGAAAGCGACAACGATTAAGGCTGAAGTGGAGAAATTGAGGAAAGTCGAGTTCATTTACACAATTGCTCTAACATAATGGGTATCCAATCCTATTCTCATTGATAAAAAGGGAAGATTCATGTTTACATTTATTTTCATGACTTAAACAAGGAATATCCTAAGGATAACGACCCCACACCTTTCATTGATCAGATTATCGATACTTGTGCAGGTTGTGAGGTTTTCTCATTTATGGATGGATTTTCCGGGTATAACCAAATTCAAATTAATCCAAAAGACCAACATAAAACAACCTCCATCTATCCTTGGGTGACCTTCTCTTATAGGAAAATTCCCTTCGGTTCAAAAAATGACAGAGCTAATTTCCAGTGGGAAATGAGTTTTTCTTTCCATGATATTAAGATCATTGTTGAACCATACTTTGATGATATTCCCTCCCATTCTCGCAAGAGGAAGGACCATCTAGATCATCCTCATATGATATTTGAACAATGTAGACATTATAAAATACGCTTGAATCCCCACCAATGTATTTTCTATGTCGATTCGGGGAGGTTATTATGGTTCATATTGTCAAAAACAGGAATACATGTGGATCCTTTGAAATTTGAGGCTATTGCAAATCCACATCGTCCTGGTTCCATCAGGAAACTTCAGAGTATGTAGGGGAAATCTAATTTCCTTTTGCATTTCATAGTCAATTATTCCAAGATCAATAAGGGTTTCATGCAGTTTTTAAAGAAATACACCCCATTTCGATGGGGTGAAACCGCACAACACACTTTCAAGGCATTAAAAAAGGCTTTACTATCGACTCCATTACTACATCCACTAGATTAAGCCAAGGATTTTATATTGTATTTGGCCATTTCTGGGTCAACTATAGGCGTAGTTATAGTTCACGAGGATGACAAGCTCCAAGAACATGATGTCTATTACCTTAGTCATGCATTAGATGGTCCTAAACTTAGGTACTCTCACATCGAGAAGTTAGCATTGACAACAATCTATGTTGTTCAGACACTCTGTCAGTACATCTTGATAAGGAAAACTACAATGGTTGCATATGTAAACCCATTGCAATATGGGGAAAGTTCAATAAATCGATAGTCATTCTCTAGGAGTTTGGCTTGGATTTTAATTATGTTAAGTCCAACAAATCCTGAGTTTTTTTAGAACTGATCTTGGAATTCCCTATGGAGGAGACTATAGTGGTAGAAGAAAACTCATTCCTAGATGAGTATATCTTTCCGATTTCCACCTCTTATCCCTAGTATGGAGATATTTTAGTACATCTTTAAACATTTAAGTGTACTACATCCTTCTCACGGGAAGATAGACGTAAGTTGTGTGTTAATGAAAAAAAATACCTCATCATCGGCGATACCTTATATCAATGAGGGGTATATTTGATCTTGCATCAATACCTCACCTACGAGGAGGCAGTGCTTTTCCTAAACGATTTCCATGGCGGAACATGTGGGGGGAATTAATATGGGTTAATAATGACCCATAAAAATTTAAGAGCTGATTATTTATGGCCCATGATATTTAAGGATTGTGTGGAAATTGTAAAGTGATGTCATCCTTGTCATCTCTATACAAGAAAAATGCAGTCACATACCGCTCCTTTGTTCCCCACATTGTGGTAGGGCCCTTCATTGAGTGGGGGTATATTACATGACGTGCAATCCATTTTTTGCTGGGGGGCACAAATATATCATTGTCATTGTAGATTACTTCACAAAGTGGGGGGCCCTTCATACCTTCAATGCCGATGGTGAAACGAAAAACTACTTTGTATTCAACCAAATCATTTCTCATTTCATTATTACAAAGTAGATTATCATTGACCATGGAAACCACTTTCAGAATAGCATCATGATCGATTTGACCACCATACTAAGGTTTAGGAAATACCATTCATCTTCCTTTTAGCCTCAGGTGAATGGGAAAGTAGAGGTGGTATCCAAAAGATTCAAAACCATTCTAAAGTGCACTATCAATGCGACTAGGTCAAATTTGGAACATCATGCTATACCCTGCGCTTTGGGAATATCGTACTAATGCTAATACTACTACTAGATTATCGCCCTTACAACTTGTTCATGGGGTTCAGGAAGTCACACCGGCTAAGTGTGAGATTCCATCCTTGAAATTTTCTATTCATGTGCTTCCTGGCACTATGGATTTGGAAGAATGTTTGCTTCACCTGGAGAATCTAGCTGAACATCATAGAGATTCGTTAACTGCAAAAGAGGCTCACAAGAATAGGGTCAAGAATAAATACGACAAGGGTGTTAAACCGAGAGTCTTCTTCGAGGGAGAGCTTGTTTTTCTCTAGGATCAAGACAAGGAACCCCTGGGGGAGGAAAATTTAAGTCAATATGGTTGGGTCCCTATGTTCTATCGAAAGTTTTGAAAAGTGGAGCTTATGAATTAATAAATTGTAGTTATTGAGTTGTTATAGGATACTACACTATGTGGAAAGACCTGTATGGAGGTTAGACTTGACTCACAGCTCATGGTTTCCCAACTCAATGGTGATTATCATGTGTGAAACACTAACTTACTACGTCAATTTTTACGTTTTAGATTACTTTAATGAAACTTTGATTACATTTCATTCAATCACATTTCAATAAATGAAAACATAATTACTGATGCATATACGAATTACATATTAGACTAGAACTTAACACACACATTGTAAATACTAGCATAGATCCAAATCCTAGGCTCTATCAAGAGCCGAGAGGGATCAAATCTCCTGACGTGCAAACCTCCTTGAGTGTAATACTTGAGAAGAGGTTTGCACCTCAGGATATTTGATCCCTCTTGGCACTTGATAGAGCCTAAGATTTGTATTGTATTGATCACGATAGGAGCTTAATCCAGACTAATTCCGTGGAATTTAAAATTTAAAAGTACATTGACAAATATGCATGGAGAAAGAAGAGATTGTTATGGAGAAATGAAATCTCCATATAAAAAGGAAATTTAAATATAATTAAAATATAAAATATAAAACAGTTTTTTTTATGTTTTATATAAAACATAAGCGAAAACATAAAATAGTTTTTATGTTTTATATAAAAACATTAAACATGAATAGGTAAAACTTAAATTAGCATTAGTATACAGCCATTTTTCCAAAAAAAAAATGTAAAAATTATTTTCAGCTGGGTGTTTTAAGACTTTTACAAATTGACTTTTGCAAATTTTAAAATGATTTAGAGGAAAATTATATTTTTAGAGTTTTCAGTTACTGTCAATCCCATAAATGATATAAATAGAATTCATAACATATTGCTCGAGAATGTTTTGCAACAACCTTTAAAGTTAAAAATATGTTCGGATCAATATCCATAAAGCATAAAGCATGTTATAAAGAAAGAAATTGAAAAGCTCACGAACTTGCAAAAGCAGTTTCCTCTGTGAAGGCTGGAAAATGGTTCCTAACTGAAAGAAAAACTGGTGAATATCGGGGATTTTATCATTCTCCCTTGCGAGGTATGAGTACAGGGCGCTACTATATGTTTATGAAAAACAGTTCTCAGTTTTTGAAAATGTTTTTATGTGATAACAGAAGTCCGATGCAGCAGTGAAATGCTTGGTTTAAGTGTATACTCATCCTCCAAACAAATCATAAATATGTCAAGACGTAAATAATTTAGTAGACAACCATTATTTCCCAAAAAAAACGTAAATAATATTTTCTGGAAACTATAGATTTTTGTTCTCGCAAATAAGAGGGAAAATAATGTTACTGTCTCGTACTGGCTTAAATAAGAGGGAAAATGATGTTACTTACTGTCTGGTACTGGCTTGATTCTATGAGATTCTATGGCTTTTATCAATGGATTGATTGTTCAAATCTGTCTTTCTTTATTTTTTTCCGTTGTATTTCTACCTATCGGGGCTCGAAAACTCAATGCTATATTTTTGTACAAGAATATTTATCCTTTTTTAACTTCACCATACAAATCCTTTTCTTTTCGTTGTATTTCTACCTGTCCGTGCTAGAAAACACAATGCTATATTTTGTAAAAAACATTCATCCTTTTACTTCACTATACAAATATTGAGAACATCAGACAAACCATCCTTGCAGGCTCTACTTATCGAATTACAGATTTTCCAGTTATTTTTTATTAATAAAAATAATGGTACGTAACGTTACATAACGTTACCTAACGTTACAAGATCTCCCCCATACTGGGCTGTAGAGAGCCTCTCGGCTCAACAAACATTCAGAAAAGTAATAATAAATATTTCATTGCATTGTGTGATTGGAAAAGGATATTCATTAAATTACATATATATAAGCAAAACAAAAAGTAAGAGCCATGGAAGATAAACTAATGGGAGCGTATCTAGTAAGAAATGCATTATTCGTATCAATAAATAACTCCCAGACTTGGGATACATGTGGTAACTTCAATATTCAGTCTAAAGAAACAAAGACGGCTGGCTGAACTGTTTGATGATATACTCGCATCAGTGTATCTCTAGCTTTTTATTCAAAATCAAATTCATGGAGCGTTCATATTCACTAAATATATTTGTGCTAACATTTAAATGTGATAACACTGTGACAGCGGTACTGCTTGTGTAACTTTGTGATAATAAAGATGGAAGGGAGGTTGAGCGACAACTGATAGAGAATTTGGACCTCCAACAAGGAGTTTGGCGAGATCAGTGAAATCTAGTTGTGAAGAATGGAAAACAGATGAAGTACCAGATATCAGAATGATTGTAATTGCGAGTTTTAATCATATTTAGGTTTGGGATAAAGTCGGTAATCAAGAAGCAGTGGATATTTCCAGGCTTTTGGCATTGAGCAAAAGCTTAATTTGACACAAGTAAAAGGAGGCCCTATATCTGCTTGCAAACAACTTCTCAAGATGATCTTACTGTTAAGATAGTGAAATAGATTGACAGTGGATGAAGTAACAGAGGAATGCCAATCAAGATCCCTAATTTTAGAAAATCTTTAGATGATCTTAGTGTTAAGATTGTGAAGTAGAATCACAGTGGATGAAGTAAGAGAGGAATGCCAATAAAGATCCCTAATTTTAGAAAATCTGAAGATGATCCTACTGTTAAGATAGTGAAATATAAGTAAGAGAGAAATGCCAATCAAGATCCCTAATAGAAGGGTATTTACGTTTTTCTTTGCCTGCTGGAAAATTAAAATTTAAAACACCCCAGCTGATGGGTTTGAGAAAACCTGATAAAGGGCAATTTCTAATGGTGGGCAATCCTGGCTAGCTCCTCACTCAACTTGGGTTGTCTCCGCCTTCACCTCTGTTACACCAACATGGGTAGTAGTTGCCATTTCCTCAAACCTAAAATAAAATCCTGCTGGCAAACGGAGGAGTTATTGATTCAAATTTTCTTCAACTCCAAAACCCGAACATGACCTATAACAAACATTCCTCGATATCAGCCACAGAATATCTAAAGAATATCTGAATTGATTACCTGCTGAATTGATTGTCCATTAGCAAATTTAAAATTCTTACCTGGGTTTATTGTTGCAGTCCCGGTTGTTGCTGTTTGCTGTGAGGGTGGTTGTTGATGTTGCTGGATCAAGGTAGCTAGGATTTGGATGTAGTTTGTGATACTTCTTGCTATTTATATAGTTGTTTTTTTTCTTTTAATTTTTTAGCCGACATAACATTATGTAGCTTTACTTCTATTTTTTTTTCTATTTTTTTAGCCAACATAACATTATGTAACGTTACGTAACGTTACAACGTTACGTAACGCTTCAACGTTACGTAACGTTACAAGATCTCCCCCATATTGGGCTGGAGAGAGCCTCTCGGCTCAATAACAGACACATTTGAGACACATGTACATAACCATATGTGTGTGTGTGTGTGTGTTTTTGTAAAATATGTCCATAGATATAGCAATTTTTGATCCTAAGATCATGTGACAAGTGTATCAATAAAAAAAAAGGGATCATAGTGTATATATTCCGAAGTGTAGGCCTGCTCCTTAGCCTCCTCTATTGCGGTTGCTTCTACAACCTCCCCATAATGAAGTACAACCCTAGCCACCCTTCTAAGAAGGCCTAACCAGGTTGACATAGCCCCAACAAAATACTCCAGCATGATCATTGGGATCTGATACATCCACAATATAGTGACATCTTGGGTAATCCTGGCCGGCTTCCCCTCAATCACACACAGTAAAGTGTCATCCCCACCTTTTATAGTCCGCACAAGTTCTTGGGATGCTCATCTGGGCGAACAGGTCCAACATCTGCATATAACACTTTAAGAAGGGTCAAACTCATATACATATGTATATATAATTTTATGAACAAAAATCATAAAAATCATATAATATAAAACAAACAAATAAGTCATACCTCTCTCTCCCAATGCCACCCCTGGAGGGAGGATGAGTTGAGGATCTCCTCTGAAATATATTCTAGCATATGGAAACTACTTGAGAGTAGGCACCTATATATCCCATAGGGCATAGAAGTCATCATCATAACTACTCTGGATATTTCCTCCTCCTTTATGGATAAATATTTCCCTCCATTGTGTGACCCTAGGATGACGAGGTGAGACTAGTGCTAATGATACTGTGGGACCGAGGGAAGGAACCCTCTCGAAGAATAACGCCACTAAAATAATAGCATAGCCAAAAAAATTCTTCGACCCCTCTTGTAGTCGAAAAGTCGTTTCTTCATTATTGGGATTAATCCTGAGCACCAGTCAAACAATGTACCTTGCATACATTCCACTGCAACACACATGTGGGTCCAAGAAGCCAAATGTAAAGAATATGAACCATCAACCCTACCCACTGTGCTTACCATCACTTTTAATGGGAAGCTATTTATCTATGATATTAGCATACATGTCCCTGATTTATGCGATCCAAATATGCAGTATGTATCAACATAATTTTGCACACTGAGAGGTTCACCACCCCTTCCAGTTCCCTCTATGTTTACAGGTGCCCCCTTGCAAGAAATTCTTGTGATGAAATAGATATCATCTAATGGTCAGCTTCAAGGGCTCTCCTTGGATTTCAAAAAGTCCAAGATGATGAACCCAGTATCTCAGTAGAGTCTCCAACATATGAACTTGTGATCTCATATTGAACATGCAATATAAATTGAGCAAGCCACTTCTATGTAATGCTTACAGAGTAGGGACATCTCACATTACTTCTCAGTCCATTTCTGCATGCTCCCTTTCTCTCCACTCCAAGACCATTTTTTCATTCCCAATGCACATATTAAATCATTATAATTCATTAAATTTCTTTGCATTTGTGTGTTTAAAAAAAAAAATAGAGGTCACGCAGTATTTGCGACTGTGCTTTTAGCACAACGTAAAGCATACGGGGCCTATAGTGCAAAAACCCACGAATAAAACACGTATTCACGACTGTGATGAATCCTACCCACAAATACTTCATGAGGTTTTTAGGGAACGCATTAAAAAATAAAAATTTTCATTACAAACAAAAAATGAATGGATATAAAGGAGGATAAAGAAGAGATAGCTATTATGTAACTTGCGGAATCAAAATTGGTCCACCGGTTTGTACAATGCGGTCAGCTGAAGTCTGAAGGTAAAATTGCAAAATATAGTAAATTTTCCAAATTGTATGTTTATTTTGGGTTTTGAACTATTTATAATAAAAAATTTAAATTTTTACAGAGTCTATAATTTAAAATCAGTTTTTTTAATATATGAACTAATACCATGATCTTTTTTCTAGCTGCAACATGTCCTCGACCATTGCAGACTTTGGACTTATATCTTATTCGTCACTTAACCTTAGGATCACTTTTCGTCCATGTACTATGGTGTCAAACAAATTTTACCTCGTACAAATCATTGTTCTTGCATGGATAGGGCCCCCTTCTCATGGGTACCCTAGTTTAGAACACTTTATTGTCTTTCCGGTACCCATGCCGCATTTATGTTAGGTTTGCGGGAGCCTTATTAGTTGTTTTTCATGACAAAATGAACCTCATTTTTCATATTTTTACGAGCTATACCCGATTATAAGGCTCCTTGTACTTATGGAGTTTTATTTAGGCCCTTTTCTGACTCCTCAATATAGACTAGACTATCAAGTAAATTTGTTTGTTTAGACTCTTTAAGAATAAGTGAATGATCATCTGCATTGGTGATCATTTAACTCTTCGCTAGACCATGTAGATTATTTACACGAAAGGAATACTCTCTTTTCTACAAAATTGAGAAGAGTATCTTTAGTCACATGTTTATTTGTTTTCCGGACCTAAGGGACTAAATTTAAGGAAAAGGAACACCCAGCATGAGATTAGTTTTCTCTTTTTCATTCTCTGGAACCAAACATGAAAAATATTTTGAGCATACTTTATGCCTTTGTCATGATCGCAAAACCTAAAGAGCAAAGCATCAAGTTTATGGTTGTAAGCCCCATTTCTCATAATCAAATGGATCTTTTTGAGTGATATTTCCTTCCTTCACACTTGTATAACTTAGTCTATATGCCTCTTTTGAAGGAGTGTTAGGTAGGTGGTAATTTAACCTTTTTAGGACCTCTTGGACTAAGTATGAAAAAGGTGCACCTTATGCCTTCGGGAGCTAAGAGAGTTATTCTTTGAATTGTTTTATACTTTTTTGGCCTCAAGAGACTAAATTGGACAAAAAAAGAATCCCCCTAGATTCTTCTTCGGAGTTTTGAGACTCTCAAAACTATGAAAACACTAATGGAACATACTAGTTCGTGATCATAAAATCCATGAATTAGTGCATAACAAGCATTATTCTCTCTCCTCTTGAAGCTTGTCAAAAATGAAGAGAGACACGAGTTGACTTTCTTAGACTCATTAAAATTAACAAGAAAGGTAAGGAATAATCTCACTCTTTGGGTTATAAACTGTGGAAGCATGTCATCCTTGAACAAATCCCTCTCTAAAATTCCTGATACTCATGTCTCAGTTTGCACTTCCATCTCAACTATTACTTCAATTTTGTACTCCTCTACTTGTCCTTCATACAAGGGGAATCTAATCATGTCTCCTACATGACAGATAAGTCTAGTTGTTCTATCTGAAAGTCTAAAGCTTCCTTGGGTCATATTTGTGTCATGCTCACTGATCAAGGATCTATACCTCTATATGATTATCCTAATTCCCATCATTATTATCAATGAGTATCCCTTTCATGTACCTTCCCTCATATAGTCTCCTAGTTACTCTTGTGACCTGTTGAAGGATCCATTTCCTTCCTTTTCACATCACGATTTCTCATCAGCATATCATGAAGATGAATACCTAAATTTTTGATGATAGTAACTTAGGATTCACTACCCATATTGGTGAATTCCTTTCCTTCAGTTGTCGGCGCTACTTATTCGCTGAGATTTTGTTGATTTTCTTCCATGTTCGACTTCAGCTTCATATATTCACATGACTACAACAAAACCCTGTGATTCGCGTCTCTTTTAGCTTCCTTTTTAGTGTCCACTATCGCTTTTAGTGTATTTTTCATCATTTTGTTTTACAAAGTGGACGCATTTCCATGGGATGGCACTTTTAATGATATTATTTGCATCCCTTTTGAAATTATGGTGCTATTTTGGATGCTAATTAGCATCCCAATTAGCGTCCCAAATAGCGTCCCAATTAGCATCCCATTTATCTTCCCAATTAGAGTCCCAAATAGCGTCCCAATTAGCATCCATTTTTAAAAGTTGGTGCTATTTTGGACGGTAATTAGAATCCCAAATAATGTCCCAATTAGCATCACAATTATCATCCCAATTAGCACCCCAATTAACATCCAAAAAAACATCCCAATTAACGTCCCAATTAGTGTCCAAAAAAGCATCCCATATAACACCTAGAACAACCTCCAAAAAAACGTCCTAAATAGCATAGCACCATATCTTGCATAATGGTCATTGTAGTTTTTCCAATGTGGTAGAATTCCTCCTTGAGGACATAAAAAAATTCATTCAAGTGGGTACATCTTTGAAATGTTGCACACAGTAAATGTCTCACCTATCTTTGACACGAGGACGGGACTCAAGGAGTGAAGGTGATATTCTCACTAGTAGAAAAATATTTAACAAACCAATAATCCTTTAGCAAGCTTAACCATTTATCTAAAGCATGAACATATATTTTTCCTTCAAATAAAGGAATGTAAAAGTAAACTTGTACCTTAAAGGGAATAACACCGTTTGAATTGGTTGGTTGTTGAAGGTTCCCTTGTTGAGATATTGACTTGTCATAGGATTTGCATGAAATTATCCATAATGTCATTCTTTTGTTGCCCAAGGGCTTCTGTAAACAACACATTGATTTGATCTCCTACTTTGTTGTATTTCTTTTTCATTTGTCATGGGAGGCCACTTGGGCCCAAGGGAATTCTTCACTATGTTTGGTTAGTTTAAGGCCTAACTCCATGTACCTTGAGGCTTATTGGAGACATGGACATAAAAACAACAAAGATCAGATTGCTCTAGTATCGGTAATCTAGATTATGTTGTCAATGAAATGAATAAAACAATAACACATGAATAACACAAACATATTGCAAAGAGAGTAGTGTTATAGGAAAATCCAAACTTAATTAATGAATGAAATAGTGAAAACACTACAATATTTGAAGTAATACAAATTGGCTACAATGGTAGTAGCTTATCTACGAGAAGATATATGTTGCTTATGCTCATTCACAAAATTCCATTAACAAGGGTTTGAAACTACATTTTGACATAAAATTTAAAACCCCAAGAGCCATAACCCTTTGGCCAGGAGATGAGGTGGCAAAACGAATGCAGGATTCAAGGAGCCTAATGGAAACACAAGAACTCGAGGCTGTAAGTTTCACATTTCAACTCCATTTGGGGTTTTCTTGGACTGCTCCAAATCTTATTTTGAGCTCTATGTATTTGGCTAGCTTGACAATCATAAAAAATGCATGAGAGACGCTAGAAAAGCGCCTTATTAGTTTAGGTCTTGCAAAATTGTTGTAAAACTGACAAAGTGTAGGATTGTTATGAGTTGGTGGCAAATTTGGGTGACCATGAATCAAACACTTATATTGTTTCTGTTTTGTGAGTCTCCATTTCCTATAAAAAAAATGGTGACACTTTTTAATAACCAATTTATTAAATTACACTGACATATTTATGTAGAGGATTTTGTTTAATTCATTTTCAAAATGTTTTGTTTCACGTATAAGGCTATAAACCCAATTTATATTCAATGTTTCAAAAGTAAAATCAAAATCAAAATATACATTAATATAATTATGTATCATATAAATTAAAAATATCAAGCTTTATTATGGTGATTTAGATGCGACCATATTAGTATATTATAATTATTAATAATTGTTTCCCATGACTTAACATAAAAAAGAAAGAGAAAAAATAAAAAATAAAGAATCAAAATTATTTCAAGATATCAAAATACAACATATCCAACCAACCAATTTATTACATATTGCTAAAACTTGTGTGCATTAACATCTTTACCATGAGTTTAATTCCCACGTAAACCAAGCACCAGATTGACATAGCCACAAGTACTTTGAGAGGGGTAGCCACGATGGACAATCCCAATCCTCCCACTAATGATGACGATGTCACACCTCACAACATCAATCATGCCATCCACCTTTTTAGGTGCCCATGTGACCACCATTGTTTTGTACAAAGATTGCTTATGCATCCCAGACAAAGCGAGGCTAAATTTTTTGTGAATAGAGGATACACATGCTCTACAAAACACAATGCAATGCACACATTCTACAACTCGTTGTCATATGTTTCTTTTTTTGGGGTGTTTCAAATTTCGGTTTTGAATGATTTTTTTTACCAAATGGGTGTTGAATAGGTGTAAAAGGGTAAAATCCTTAAATATGGTTGGGCTTGTGATTGCACCAAGATCGAACTCCAATATTCCATGTAAGTATATGGAAACACATACAGGTTTCCAAATCGATCTCCAAGAACTTTAGATCAATTCCCATTCCTCAAGTTGATTGAACTTTGAGATATTCACAACATATTTGGTCTATTTTTTCACATGAAACGTTGTAGTGATTTGCTAGAAATGAGGGTTTCATGATTGAATTTGGATGCATCGAGGGATTGGAAGATGAGGAGGATCTACTCAATGGCTAGCCCACAAAACATTAATTTATTTGACGCCTATTTTCACATGGTATATTTGGACCATGATGGCAGGATCATTGGCATTGAAGCCTTAGTCCTCTTTCAGGGGGCCAATTTACCAAAGAAAAGACTTGCACATGTACCCTTTCTCTATTTTAATCTTTACTTGAATTCGATTGCTCCTATACTTTCATATGAACCCTTGCTCTATTTTGATTCCTTAATTTTGATATCAGCATTTGCATAATAACATAGTTACCATAAGAAATAATCGAACACTTGATGCTCTATTTCATGATTCATTTTTGTTTTAGGATGAAAATTCTCTTTGTTCAAGGATGCTTTGATTGCACATAATTAATTTGGTGTGATGCTTAGAACCTAGCTTAAGATCATAGAAAATATGACCGTGAAAAAGAGCAAGACATGTTGGTTGTTACAACTGTGCTAGGAATGTGCGTAGCTAGATCTAAAGTTGGATGATATCATTTTTGTTTTCTTTATCTAATCAATTGATATTTCGTTCACACACAAGTCACCAATTAATGTGATAGTGTCCACTCAATATATTGTCAATATCATTCATGATCTTAATTTCATTCATGACCTTAACAGAGACTGATCTAAGAAGTTGGATTATCATTAGAAATGGAAATCATGGGAACCTCATGTCCTTGGGCAGTTTCAGGAGCTCTTTCTACAAAGTGCAAACCAATGGCATATTTGACCCAAATATTGAGCTTAACATCCAATTCTAATATATTATTGTATTTCATCTATTTGCAATATTAACTCTTGTTGTTTGTCTTTATTGTCCAATAAGATTTTGCCCAAGAACAAATTATAGGGCCACTGTGTTTAAGTATTTACTGTCCCTACAGTGAGAGGTAGCGACATCAAGGACCGAGGGTCCCATCTCTATCTCAATCTCCTTCACCTTGATATAATCCTGCTCAGTCTTAACCTAGTCTTCAACTTGAGAAAATTATTGTTTAGCATTGGGTGGAATTTAGTGAAGGTAGGTGGCCCCTTCTTCCATTGCTTCCAACTTGAATAAGGATGTGAATTACAACCCGTACATCTCCACATGTGTTTCCCCTAGCCTCCTCTTTCCATGGGAGTTGAAGCTCCAGACAAGCTACCTTTCCAGGGACAACGAACTAAATTAATGGGGAGATAATTGACGAAGAGATTTTGCCTTTTTTTGAGGAAAATAATCCAACATAAATGTAGAGAGGAAATGAATAAAGAACTAATCAAATTGAATTACAATTCCAATAGAGAATTCCCTCTGTGGATAAAATCACCATGGAGGATACTTCCACCCCACTCAAAGACCAAAACCCAATGAAGGAAAAGAGAGAGGAGACACTACGAGTCAAGTAAATTGTGCTATGAACCCTGTATAGTTTTCATCTTATGTTGGTGAAAGCCCAAATTCTCCTCATTCAAAATGATGATTCCAGTCAGTTAGTTGTCATCACATATTTATATTCCAATTGTAATTAACACCCACGAACCATAATAGAATCAACCAACTTATCATCATTGAAATCGTTGTCATGAAGGGAACTTGCATAGAAAATACCCACAGCTTGTAGGTGCATGTCTTAGTAATAATGCATGTGAGGTACAAAGGTCTTACGATAAACTACTAAACTTGTACCTTTACATGCCACCCTCTTTCCTACCGCCTCCACTATGTAATAAGGTTCTATGCTTAATAAAGACCTCATCACAACACTTGTTTACTTTGGTCATCAAGTAACCCCATCTCTCTTCCATATCACCCCATCTCAAGGTTATCTACTTAATGTTAGTATACCCATGTTTTGAGAATTTCATTACACATTATTATCTTATTTTCACAATAATATTAGTTCCACATTAATTGTAATGATGAGTTTGCAAGAGCACGTAGTAATGGGGTTTCCAAAAAAATTATTAGACTCTATAAAGATCTTGGATCATAGTGGAATTATCTTTTTAACAATTGGTTTTATATAAAAAATTCCCTTTAGTTTGGAACTTTTTTTTAGCATCTCCATATTCGCGAGGCCTGTGAAAATTCATTGAATTTAGAGCCTCCCATAAAAGTCACCATGTTCGTAAATATAATAAAAACTATGAAAAAGTGGATTTGTCCACTGAATAGTGAATATCTATAGAAATAGTGCCATTAAAATAACATAAAATACAATACATTTGTTATATTTAAGAACTTTAAAATTAATCTTATAATTTTAACTATATCTAACATCTACTTGTTTTGTTTTCTCTTGTACAAAATGCCTAACAACCAATTGTGCTAGGTCTTGAATTTTTTTACTTCCAAGACTTCTTCATTTGATCTAATTTCTAGGGTTATTATAATATATGACCTTGATAATGTCAATTACATCATCAAATTGAGACCGTCTCCATGGAATCCGCATGTCTCTTAGTGGGTTTATGTCAAATCCTTTCATTATTTTCCAATAATTATTATTTTTTACATAAAGTTATTAAATTTCATAATTTATTTGAAAAAAATTCAAATCCTATCTGTTGGGTGCAAGAAAGCGAACACACCAAATACATAAAAATGTATGGGATAAATATATGCAAACCCACATTACCAATTATCAAATTCAGCATTTTCGATCTTGAAAGGATATTCCTCCAGATTAAACACAAAGTCAAATTGGTTTCTTTAATGCTTCACCAAATTCAAAATTACAAAAAGCGGAAAAAACCACAAAAAGAGGCAAAAATCCAACAATGAAAAAACAACAAAGCAGACTTCTCAAGGTAAGGAAAATCACAACTCCCGCCCTCCCTCATTTAAATGCTAAACGAAAATCTTGTTTGCATTCTTTCCTCCTCATCACACTTCTTTATTTGGAAGTCCCAAGTTCAATTCTTGCCAATTTCGGTTAAACCTCTACATTTCTCTCAACTCTACATACTGGTACTCGTCTTCTTCAGCCAAATAAGGTTTTTGGTTGGCATTTTAGATTCCTTTTCAGAATTTTGTCTCATGGGTATGCTTGCAATTCGTTTTTAATTGGGACTATTTTTATTGGTATAGACGTTCGGAGAATTATTAGATTGAAAATCCGTGGATTTTTATTGTAGGACATGCAAGTTTATGAGTGACCACATTTATTTCTTTTCAATACCCATTTGGTTATCAATGTCCTGGAAGGAATTTCTATATTCGATGATTTTATTTGTATGCTTTTGTTAATACTTCCTTAAAAGTTGTTTTAGAATTAGAGCTTATATGGACTTTGTACAATAAGATTACCCGGATCTGGAAGGCATATATGTGTGTCAAAAAACTATGGGCTACTTGATTTATGCTCTTACATTGTTATTTTCTATGACTATATCGATTTCAAGAATTGAATATTGTTTTTCTACATTGGGTAATTTTATTTGTTAACACTTCCCTATGTGATGTTATTGGTGTTAGAATCAAAGTCTATGACCTCTGCACAATCATATTGCTAGGGTCTGGAATGTTTAGGGGACAGAGAATGTTACTTCATTTTCTTCTTTTACAATGTTCTTTGTAGTGATTAGATCAGTTTCAAGAACTGTTTGTTTTTATATATTGGGTGATTTTATTTGTTTGTCTATTGTTAATAATTCCCTAAGTAATTTTATTGGTTTTAGAGCTAGAGCTTATGACCTATGTAGTATTAAACAACCCGCACGAGGAATAAATCAAGCATGTATTGTCCAAAGATTAAGCACACATGAAAGGAAGAATACAATTGAGGACCAATGAAATAGCCTTATTAACTGTCAATCTAGAATTACAATAGGTGATATCTAAGATTCCAAAGCTTAAAAATGAGCCCTGAACATTAGTTTATGCACTTCTCTTGACCTAGGTCAATGCACCCTTTGGTGAATGCATGTGTATTATGTTTGAAAGATAAGTAGACTGTAAGTCCTATTTTGGAACAATGGGTCTCACTGCTATTAAATTCCAACTGCTGGTAATAAATTTGAAATTTAGTGATCAGGGCACACACTATACTTGTTATTTGGATGATTTTTGAGTAGGTTCATGCTATAGGAGAAGATAACAGGTCCAACAGAGCGAATAAGAGTGAAGACACACTTCTGCTATGATCTGGCCACTAAGTCTTAGGGTTGCGCATTTTATTGTGGATGCACATCATTTAGTCAATTGCCAACTATGTTTGGTTAAGGCTGCAGATCTGTACCATAGATTGCACTCCCTACTTTGAACCAATAGCATTTGATAGTGATGATTATTTACTTTTCTAGAGGCGCCCTAGCTTCCGGTTATTTGGTGTAGTATTCTATGGTATACTATGCACAAACCAATACATCACTATTTCATGGACCATACTTCAACTACAAAACCTGTGCGATTCTACTATATTCTACTCATGGCATAATTTGTTTGTGCCAGCTGCCAGCTTGCCACCCTTAATTTAGTGTGAAAACTCAAGACAACAACTCACATCCTAGCAACTAGCTATTGTTTAATAATAGATTAAACATGTTAGAAGAGACTATCATGATAAACCTGAGCCTGATGTTACCTCCCAAAAGTATGCAGGACATGGTAATCAATTTTTGAACCTGGGCAGGGCCCCAATTTTGGTTGGCTAGATGCCTTTTGGTGTGGGACATCCACCTGTTGGTCCTACATGGTATATAGGATAACTCAAGATGACCACAAAGTGATATATGAAGCCTCTTTCTCTACTTGTCGAGTGAGAAGTTAGAGATACTTGGTCAAACATTTGCAATAACCTCAGTTGATATAACAATCCTCATTATGCTTGATCTAAAATTCCCCAATTATGCCAACAGGAGCACAACTCTTGGTACCACGTCCTTCTAATATGTTTGCAGGTGGGGCATGGAGGTACTCCCTTATATAGGTTGACATGCTTGAAGGGATGGTTTATAAACATATGATCTTTTTGTAGTAATTCCAACACCATACATAGAGTATATTTCAGTATTTGGTGTGTTTGGCAGTTTTGTCTCAAGAGGATTAGACTAGTACTTGCAATGCTTATATTTTGGATCACCAAATTGTCTGCAATGCCATAAGAAAAATCAGCATCTACTCGATGCATTAGTTTGGAAAAACAAAGTGTAGCCTATCTAAGACAACTTTTGTGGTGTACTTTATGGTCAGAAACAAACTCAATACTCTCCCAGGTCATTTCATGGTACTCAGTCCAGACATCTCCACAGGATACTTTTGACTTGGGTCCATTGTTTTCAGAACTGGCCTTATAATCTCTCATGAGTAGCTTGGTTGAAGGCAGTTCTGCTCCATCCTTTCCAAATGAAATCATCATTTCCATTTCTCTTCCAGGTTTCCTTTGAGAGGTTTAGGGTTCATGGACTAGAATTATTTTCATTGTGCACCTTATGATGTTTGTCCTTAGGATGGCATTGATATCTTTGTTCTTCTTCCCAATCTAGATTACCCCCAAATTGTCTCACCACCTTTTGGTAACAATGACATGGTTGAATCCCTGGTGCAAATCATGCACATCAAATGCTGCAGAGTATGTCGCCCAAAAATATCATTTTCTACAACACCATGAGCAACTAATCTAGAAACAACAAGATCCTTAGCTTCAGCAAGAAAAAGTACCGAGAAATATTTTGGGACAACAAGGAATTGAAATCCAATATTCAGATGTTTAGCACACCAATCTGGACCACCTAAACCTTCATCACCCATAGGAGCTGGTTTCTCCACCCACTTCATAATGTGTAAAAAGTAAAAGACCCCCATTGAATGGGATATGACAACCACTTTCTGTGATTATTTGTTTCACTTTTCACCATAAGCTCTATGTTACTTTTCAGCTTGCTTAATGGTTGGTCACGGACCTCTGTGTTTAAAAAAAAAATGTATCAAATCATATGCAGCCACGTGCATTGATTTTTCCTTGTATCCAATCTCTTCCAGGTTAGCAATCAAGATAGCTCATACAAAATAGCCAGGTGCAAATAATCTGCTACCATAAGTTCTGAGACTAGCCTCAACCTTATCCAAGCCCATGTCATTTTCCAGGCCCCAAACCTTCTAACAAAGGCTGGTATAGCAGTATGATTCTACTATGTTTAGTCCAGTAGTGAGGGGGTGACAACTGCCATGTAATGGAATCACCACACATGCACATCAGACTATGCCTGAAAATCAATTTTCTACCACTTTTCTACTGAAATATATAAAGATTTATATGCAGCCATGTTCATTGATTTTTACTTGTATCCAATCTCTTCTAGGTTAGCAATCAAGATAGCTCATACAAAATAGCCAGGTGCAAATAATATGCTACCACAAGTTTTGAGACTGGACTCAACCTTGTCCAAGCTCATTTCATTGTCAGGCCCCAAACCTTCTAACAAAGGCTGTTATAGCAGTATGAGTCTACTGCATTTAGTCTAGTAGTGAGGGTGTGACAACTTCCATGTAATGGAACCACCACACATGCACATCATACTATGCCTGAAACTCAATTTTCTACCTTTTTTAACTGAAATATATAAAGATTTATATTAAAAAAAACTTCAATGGAGCACAACATTAGAAAGACAAACTTCTTGGAAAAAAAATCAATCTTCCTACTTAAATCCATTTTGCTTAGCTATCTTAGGCAAATTGGAATTGCAACCCTTTTCCGGGCTGCTAGCCATTCCTGCAAGCTCTGATAAATTCTTATAAATTATTACATCAAAGAATGCAAAAACAATCCATTCCCCTACTAAGAATAACCTTCTCTATGTAAGAAGTCTAGAGTTTAAATGTTTCTTTGATGAGATATAGACATCTAGTTCATAATAACCTTCTTTAAGTAAGAAGTCTAGAGTTTAAATGTTATTTGATGAGGTATAGACATCTAGTTCTTTTCTTCTTTGATCTCTACTTAAGCTTGGCATGCATAATTTTCTACCAAATTTATAAACAAAAAAATTCAGTTGCGATTTAAATTATAGTTTTCTGCCTTTTTCTTGTTATATTTATATGCCTACTTATTAATGTTCATATTGTCCTTCCTTTGTTGTTCTTAGCAATTTGGATTATGTTACAGGTATGATGATGCAAAAGAAGTAATATTCAAAACTATGTCTCAAATGATGTCAAATGATTTTGACATTGCTATCCCATCTACATCTATGAAGCATCTTATAGCAGCTGCACCAGCTAAGTGAGAACAATCATGTTCTGCTGCCACGTTCTATTACAATTGAAAAACTGAGAATTCTATTTTGTTTATTTCTAGTCCTTCACCAATCTGAGGGAGTAGTGATTAGTTTAGATCATATATATATAT
>LPNX010001586.1:256072-321128 GCA_001517045.1 Pseudotsuga menziesii | reverse complement strand
TTAGAGATGGCTAAATTAACATATGCATGTTAATTTATATGTGATATATATCTAAACTTTATATATATAGCAAATACAATAATCTATTTAATAATATTATATTTTTTTATCATTGTTATTATTATTATAAATTAATTAAGTCTCAGTCGCATCGCTTCCACAAAGACATCTAATATTCTTTACCCTAGTTATAGGCCAAAATTTCTTTGAGTATATGCCCCCACGCACTAGAAGCATGGACTTGAAGAACCAATTCGAACAATTGGAGAAGGACATCAATGCCCTCAAAGACGTCGTCACCAAGAACCAAGAAAGCTTAAGAGAGGAAATGAAGAATAACAATGCGACACTCAAAAAAGAGATGAAAGATTAAATTATTACAGTAATGGAGAAAACATTTGACAACAAATTGAATGCCATGATGGAGGATCAAAATAAAAAAAACATGACCAAATCATCAAGATGTTACAAAACCAAGGTTCTAGTAGTCGAAACAAACAACAAAATAGTTCAAGCATGTCTATCGCCTCATCTTTCACCTCCGCATCACCACCACCTCCAGCCCCCTATAATTTAGGAGGCACCCCATATTAGCCCCTTATGATGTGCCCAATGAGAGCCAAAATAGAACTATCAAAATACAACGAGAGTGAAGATCAATGTGTGGCCTGGTTAAACAAAGATGAAGAATATTTCACTATATCTTACATTACAACAAGAAGATAAAACAAAATATGCGTCCATGCATCTAGAAGGTAACACATACAATTGTCTCTAGAAGGTAACACATACAATTGTATCTAATTGCAACTATTAACTATAAATTAATAATAAATGGGATCGCCTATTACATTAATTATAACAAAATGAGTTTTTTAAGTTTTTCATTAATATTGAATATATCAAAAGATGCCACTCTTCACAAAACTCTTATACTTCAAATCAAACAAACTACCTAATATACTTAAAAGAAAACAAACTACATATAATTGAAATCTAAAAGTAGTCAATTCATGCACTGGGTTGGAGTTTTTAACCATCCCAAGCCTCTTATACTTAAAAGAAAACAAACTACCTCATATACTTAAGGGAAAACAAACTATAGATAATTGAAGGTTTAAAGTAATTAATACATGCATTGGTTTGGGATTTTCAACCAAGAACATTTTATGCCTAAAACATATTATCCAAAACATCATTTATAACTCAAGACATTCAGACACTATAAGCTTATCCCATTAATAGATTTTCTAATTATTGAATAAAGATCCTCTATGATTGTAAAATACCAATGTTGGATTAACTCTAAGCTTTAATACATAGTATAGTATGTAATACGTAGTACAATATACAATGGTTCTCTCATGATCGGGAACCTCTAGTCTGGTCGGGTCATGGCGTCTCTGCTAAAGTTTTGTAGTTTGTGTATCACTCTCCCTGGGTACCTTTCTCATGGAGTCCTACTCTGAGACTTTACTTGCCTTCACATGGATTTTGTTCTCTCATTGAGGACTTAGTACTAAGCACGGAAGAAAAGTGGGAACTCCATAGTTTTTTACCCGTTTTTTTCAGCTTTGTGGTTTACATTAGTTTAATTTTTTCTACCTCCGTGGCTTAAGGTCACTGGTTTGGTTTTCTTCTCTACCTTTCCATTTTCTGTGCCCTCTGGTCGCTAGTGGATAGCATGGGTTCCACAGTTTTTAGTGTGGTCTTGGAAGCCACTTCCTTTAGGTATTTGGTAGTGTTTGATTACTGGTTTTATTAGGGTTTTTGCTAGCGGGTTTCTTGGGCTGGTGGATTTGACTTTAGGGTCTTGGAAGCGGTTTTTCAGGATTCTTTTTGTCACTGAGGTTGACTTTGACACTTCGATGTTGATTTGTCGGTAGCCTCTCGGAGTTTTTTTAGGGTTTTTGGTTTCGGCTTTTCTGGATTGGGATTTTGACCTCAGGGTTTACGGTTGTGGTTTTTCTGGGCTTTCTCTGTCTCTTTGGTTGACCCGAGCCTGTTTATGGTCGAACTGGTGGTACCTATTTGTTTTCTATGACTAGTACTATGTGTGGGTTTCTCGTTATTTTGTTCTACATATCCCCTTTACTACTGCTATGGCGGTTTATAAACCCTCAGAAAGGGTTAAAGACCCGACCCTGAATCCCTTTGTTTTCTCTAAATCTAGGAGGAGGGATAAAGCCATTAAGTTGTTGGAGGCTAAACATAGTTTTGTTTCGGGACGGGACGTATATATGGACAAGTCTGAAGCTCTATGTTGTAGAGCTCTGGTTGGGCGACTTAAGTACTGTAGGATGGAGAAGGAAGCTTGGGTGGAGTGGGCTACCCAACACTGGAAACTGATTCTAGATTACATGTTGACTGTTAGTCGACTAGAAAATGGATATTTAGTCTTTCTCTTTCTCGACAGCAAGGAAACAACTTTGATTCTTATCTCTCTTTGGACTATTCGCAAGGGCTCTCTCATCCTTAGTTGTTGGCATGATGGTTTCGACCCTACCCGTGAAAGGGTGGTTAAGCGTCACTTGTGGGTTTTTCTCCCTGCCTTACCCCTCACTCTCTGGAGCAGAGATGTTCTTATCGGTATCGCAAACTCTTTGGTACATTTTGTGGCAATGGAGGAAACGTTTTTGCATACCTTTGATAAACGCTCGACGAGAGTTTTAGTTGAACTAGACATTAGTGTTGGGTTGTCTCCTGTTATCGATATTCACTGCAATGACATTGTTCATGTTCAAATACTGGATTACCAAAATGTTCCCTTTCGATGTCATTACTGCCATGAGACTAGTCATCTCAAACATTGTTGTCCCTCATTGATTTATGGATCTTCTCAATCTTTGGATGGCTCGAACTTGACAGACAGGTTAAAGGATAGTCATCTTCTCACTGACATATGTTTTGAGGCTCCTTCCTCACCGCTTCAAACAAGTATGCATAGCTCTGTTTCTCCCTCAAATTGTGAAGATATTACTAAAGGGGAATTGGAATATATTGTTGATATTGAAAAATTTGTTAGTTGTAGTCGTGTGGCAGCTCCTTTATCTCTGTTGAGAACTATTCTTTAGTGTCTAACTCTTTAGGGGGGGATATTCTGTTACCTGTTAGAGATTCGGTTATCTTGTTTGAAGGAGACCTGGTGGATGATGGTTTCTCCATGCCACACCAAACTAGTACTTCTGTGATTACTCCACTCTTCACTTCTGATGACTTTCCTCCTCTTATTGGGGACATGCCTTTACCTTTGTTTGTTAGTGATGTTCCTCCTGCTAGCCCCTGTGAAGCCCCTTCCTTCATGGATCCAACCCTCCTTAAATCACTTACTAATTTGACTGATAAGACCCCCCCTCTCACCATCTAATTTACCTTTGGACTCGATATCACATGTAAATGTGACTATTCGTAGGGCTATAAAACCCAAGTAGGTCAAATCACTGGGGGACTCTGGGAGTAACCTACATATTCCTTTGTCTGGTAGGATCAAAGAGGCAACCAGGTCCTGTCTGTTCCGCAACTACCCCTCCGCACTCAAGGTGCTTAGAGAAACATCACCCTATGGCCCAAGTTCTTAATGAAACTACTCTCTCTCAACTTACGTGGTTTGAGAGGGCTCACCAAAAGAAATCCCATGACTCTATTTTTTCGGATATTAAGCCTAATATGATTTTTTCCAAGAAACTATGTGTGACCATGCTGAGGCTCTACTTCCTTTTGCAAAAATTAGACCTGGTTGGGAATTTTGTGAGTTGTCCCTTTCTGGATATGATGATATGACTAGCATGGTATTGAAATTAAAAAGACTAAAAGGATATGTTAAAAAGTGGGAAAAGTCACAAAAGTTGAAACAAGGGCATGAGCTTGCTGAACTGGAATTGGAACTACATGAACTCTACTATTTGTTCCCTTCGGGGATCCTTCTGAATCTTGAAGCACAAAAGTTGGCATCCATCAAGGGTCGAAAAGAAAATATCTTAGCGCACGAAGTACTTACCTGGAGACTTAAAATCCGAGATATATGGATTGAGCAGGGTGATTCCAACACAATAAAATTTCATAGTTTTGGTTCGACAAGACATAATATTAACACTATTTTGGGACCTTTTGGATGGTGATGGTAATACTGTTACTGATTTCAAACAACTCAAAATGTTGGGGAAAATCACTTCTCATCACTGTTTAAGGATGATGGGAGTATACTCATCTCGAATCAATTACTTGTGATAAAGCACTTCCCTTCTTTCCTATTGACTGAAGACTCTGCTATCATAGAAGCTGAGGTTTCGATGAAGGAAGTTGAAATTGCACTGATAAGTTTCAAGAAGGATAAGAGTCTTGGTCTAGATGGATGGTCGGTGGAATTCTTCCTCCATTTCTTTGATTTGGTTAAAGATTATTTATTAAAGGCTTTAGAGCAATCCCGGAAGGAAGGTAGGGTTCAGAGTGCTATCAAATATACCTTTCTGACACTCATTCCTAAATGTGATAAGCCGAAAACCTTTGTACACTTTCTCCCTATCTCTCTCTCTAATCCGATTTATAAACTTATTTCTAAAATCATCTCCAACAAACTAAAGTCTATACTTTCCAAGGTTATTTCAATTGACCAGTTCGGTTTCCTGAAGAACAGGATAATTCTTGAACTGGTTGGTATTTCCCAGAAAATATTACATGCTATCAAAACTAAGAAGTTGGAGGCTAAATGTGTTGGGAAAATCCATAGTATCCAACTATCACCTTCACTTTCTATTACACACCTACTCTTTGACGACAACGTGGTATTATTTGGCATTGGTACCCTGGAAAAATAACAAGCATATAAAATGGAATTGGACCTCTTTTGCTCAGATTCAGGGATGTGTATTAGTTTGGAAAAGTCCTCATTTCTTAGAAATAACTTGAAATAGGAGGTTTGCAACAACATTAGTGCTATTCTCCCATATAAGATGGAACTAATTGACTATGGCTTTAAATACTTGGGTTATTGGATGAAACCCTTGAGATATGGGCTGAATGATTGGCGATGGATCATTAAATTTTTTGAGAAAAGGCTCAATATTTAGTCGTACATGTTCTTATCTTCAGGGGGCATATTAATTCTCATCAGATCGGTCTTGACCAGGACCCGATTTATTGGTTTTCCTTAGCAAGGATTCCTAAATCTATCTTGAGAAGAATGAGACAATGTATCTTTACTTTCCTTTGGGGAGGTACCGGAAACAAGCACAAGATGCACTTATTAAATTGAAAATCTCTCTTAAGACCATTTACCCTTAGGGGATGGAATAAAAAAATTTGGAATGGTTTAGCATCTCGCTCAGGCTCAAGAGCATGTGGTATGTACTTAGGAGTAAGGGACTTTGGAACCAAGTGATTCAAGACAAGTATATTAAAAAATATACCATAGATAATTGGCTTCGTCAGTATACGTTCTTTGTGCAAAATACCTCACTTGTTTGGAATGGATTCATTATGATTCCCTCATGGATTAGTAGTGGATTGGGTTGGAGATCCAACGATGGTGTTTCAATTAAGTTGGGCATTGATCCTATTGCAGGTATGAAGACAACCTATATTCTATCTCGCGATCTACTTCACTATATGAATGATTATGATATCTATACTCTCAATATATAAATTAAAATATATAAATTAACATGCATACATAAAATTTAGAGATGGCTAAATTAACATATGCATGTTAATTTATATGTGATATATATCTAAACTTTATATATATATAATTGTTTGATAAGACATTACAATATGCGGACTTTATATATCACACAGGGTGCAACTTTATTTATTGACTCATATAAAATCATAATAGTGAAATAAACACAGACAACAAAACCATTGTAAGCCTAGAAAAATTACATTAAGCATGTGAGTATTCAAAATACATTTACTTGATGTATGTGGTAGACCTCTCATGACACTTCATGAGATGGCTAAATTAACATATGCATGCACACATTTAGACATGTGTGGCCATTAACCACTCTATCAAACAACAATAGGATAGAAAAAACATTCTTGTAATAATATTGATCATAATTGACACAGATAGTTGTCAAAATAAAATGCATTTTAAATTATTTATAGAACAAAACTCTCGAAATTTTAGGTGCAAACTGTCGATGCCATTTAAAACCCCGTGTATTGAAACTTGTTGAAGGAAATGCATGTCAAGCAATGCATGTTTTCCACTTGTTATTGAAGTGGCAACGAAGGAAGTTTCAAGTTCCCACCATTCTACCTTGGAATAGCAAATGCTCACTTTGTTACACTTGAGTTCCTTTAAAGTTATTAACATTTTAGTGGAGCAACATGAGGTGGATGTTACCTAGATTCCATGATCACCAATACCTGCATAGGATTAAGTAGAGGAAACGCCTTAGGGTGCGCTCTGGCGAGATCCACCCTTCAAGTGGATCCATGCATGTTCTGGTCCCACACCTTTATGGGAAAGCTTTGTACTAATTTCTTCGCTCCTATGCAGCTTGTCAAAGTTCCAGAGCACCAACACATGGTTTAAATGGCTTAACACATACATCATTCAACATATGCACTTCATAGCAAATTATGGCCAAGTAGCCTCATCTTCAACACTTTTTCACATACTGGTCAACATCTTCATGCTACTTGAACCTAGAGGTGGTCATTTTCCAGGGCTAAACCTTCGTCAAGGCATGCCCATAGCAATGAATGCCAGAGATACACTCATAGCATTTTTTTTTCCAAGTTGGTAGGTTCATCTTTCAATAGTGAAATTGGAAAGCCCGGGGATTTCCAACTTCATACAAAATACGCGAAGTTGGGGGTTTGGATATCAAGGCCCTTTGTAAAAAATGCCTACACTAGGAACAAAGTGTTCGAATGAGCAACTCTGATTACCTATCAAGTAGTGTTGATATCAGTTATGTGTGACATCACCTCCAACATCATTACTTGAGATTACTTGTTCCAGGCTTGAGAAGGCGAATTTATCTAGCATGTTGTGAGTATTGATAGATGGATGAAACTTGTAGAAGTATTCCAGACATATAGACATCATAGGTTCCATTACTATCTTTGAGTAAAAGGCATATAACTTTCCACGCTCCCTCCATGTAGTGCGGGTTGTCAAGCGAGCACTACGGGTTGTCAAGCGAGCACTATGGGTTGTCAGGCGTGCAATTAGAAAGAAACATATACTCCTAAATATACATTTATATACATAGTAAATAAAATAATCTATATAATATTATTATATTTTTTAATCATTGTTATTATTATTATAAATTAATTAAGTCTCAACTGCGTCGCTTCCACAAAGACATCTAATATTGTTTACCCCAGTTATAGGCCAAAATTTCTTTAAGTATATGCCCCTACGCACTAGAAGCATGGACTTGAAGAACCAATGCGAACAGTTGGAGGAGGACATCAACACCCTCAAAGACATCGTCACCAAGAACCAAGAAAGCTTAAAAGAGGAAGTGAAGAATAACAACGTGACACTCAAAAAAGAGATCAAAGATGAAATTATTGTTTGAAACTGAACCACAGAGAAATAACAGATATACATTTAAATTATTAAACAAGATGCAAAAACACATTTAACACATTATAGAGAGACACATATATATCGTGGTTCACCCAAATGATGGGCTACATCCACACATAAATTGCTAGTCCTTTTATTAGCGTCCAGAAAGATGAAAGGATACAACATGCAACAACTCTACTGCATTTCCTCTTCACACTCTCGTAGTCTCTCTCACACAATCATAGAGATTGTTTACAATACAATACCATACCTAGCTGTATTACAATTCTTTTCTTTTAGAGGGAAAATGCCATGGGAAAATACTATGGTTAACCCAATACATGGGTTCGCAAAACTATTAGCCAACAAACATCCCAAAAAACATTCTTGGGGGCTTCGCTCCCAAACCCATAAATTGGGGAATGAGTGTACAGTAAACTTGAGGTACAAACATGACTAAATAACATCTCTGAATCTCGAAGATCAAGCTCCACAACCAACAATCTCCCACTTGAAGACTGATCACAATAAATCCACCGATGCTGCACTTGTTGGACTATGTTATGGACCTAGGACTTGGCTAATTTCTTATTTTCACCTTCATGATTGAAGGCCAATAGAAACCAAGAAGGAACTCAGTTTATCTCTGGTTACTCCCTTTGTCAACATGTCTGCAGGATTATGTCTAGTATGTGTCTTTTCCAGTTTTAACAGTTCTTCATCTAGAACATATCTTATGAAGTGGTACTTGAGATGTATATGTTTAGTCTTCCAATGAAAGTCTGAGTTCTTTGCAAGATGAATGGCACTTTTGCTGTCACTGTACAACCTTCTATTCTCTTGCTTCTTACCCAATTCCTCCATGAACCTTTTCAACTGAATCATCTCCTTAGTAGCCTCTGTAGCAGAAACATACTCTACTTCCATTGTTGAAAGTGCAACAACCTGTTGCAATTTTGAAATCCAACTTATTGTTGTTCCACCAACAGTAAACACATACCTTGTGGTGCTCCTCCTGCTATCTTTATTACCAGCCATATCTGCATCAACATATCCCTATAGAACAACGTTTGAACCTCCAAAACATAATGCATGTGAAGTGGTACCTCTCAAATACCTGAGAATCCAATGTACTACTTTCCAATGCTCTTTACCTGGATTGTTCATATACCTACTCACAACTCCCATTGCATACGCAATATCTGGTCTTGTGCACACCATGGCATACATCAAGTTTCCAACCGTTGATGAATAGGGAACCTTGGACATGTAGTCTATGTCTTCCTGTGTCTTTGGACACATCTCCTTAATTAGTTTGAAATGGTTGGCCAAAGGTGTACTAACTGTTTTTGCATTTTGCATTCTAAACCTCCCCAACACCTTTTCTATGTACTCACCTTGAGACAATGTTAATTTGCGATTTTTCCTGTCTCTTGTTATTCTCATACCAAGGATTCGTTTTGCAACATCCAATTCCTTCATCACAAATGATTTAGCTAGTTTTCTTTTGAGCACATTTATATCCTGCATGTTAGACCCTGCAAGAAGCATGTCATCCACATACCATAACAAGATAA
The DNA here is from genome assembly GCA_001517045.1 of Pseudotsuga menziesii. Taxonomy (NCBI): domain Eukaryota; kingdom Viridiplantae; phylum Streptophyta; class Pinopsida; order Pinales; family Pinaceae; genus Pseudotsuga; species Pseudotsuga menziesii. The sequence goes on along the minus strand of LPNX010001586.1, from coordinate 312,017 downwards.
TATATATTCCATTATCTAGCCTCTTGAAATAAACATGGTGGTCAGAATGACATCTACTAAAACCTTGTTCTGTCATAAACTTATCAAATTTTAAATACCACTGCCTTAGAGCTTGCTTCAGGCCATACGAGCTCTTCTTCAACCTACAAACCAAATTCTCCTTCCCTTTGACCTCATACCCCTGTGGCTGCTACATATAAATCTCTTCCTCCAAATCCCCATGGAGAAAGGTTGTTTTTACATCTAACTGTTCAACATGCAAATCTTCTACCACCACTAGACTTAAAATAGTTCTAATTGAAGTCATTTTAACAACAGGATAATATATTTCATCAAAGTCTATACCTTTCTTTTGTGCAAACCCCTTTGCAACAAATCTATCCTTGCGCCGCTTCTTGCCTCCATCTTCTTCCTTCAACTTGTAAACCCATTTATTCTGCAATGCCCTTTTTTCTGCAGGCAACTGAACCAAATCCCAAGTCTTGTTTCTTACCAATGAGTCCATCTCCCCATTCATGCCTTTCTCCCACTTGTTTCTAGTTTCTACCTGAATTGCTTTTTCATGACATTCTAGTTCACCAGAATCAATCATCAATAAATAATATAGTGAAGGAGACAATCGTTCAGGGGGTCTACTTAGCTGGTAATTTTTCTTACATTTGCAGGAGTTTCAAGTACCTGCTGTGGCTCTTGATTTTTTGGTGCCTTTGGAACTTCATTTTCTTTGATTTCATCAAGCACTGTGTACTCTGTGTTTTCCTTTTCTCTTTCTTTCCCTGCAACTGATCTTTGCGTTGGGATTTTTAGACACTTAGGATTTCATTAAAATCAACTTGTGTAATATATTCGTTAGGTAAAGTGTGTTTCTTTAGTATGCATTAATATGCATTTGTAAATATTCTAATCCGACAGTCACAATATGTTCTAGACATAAAGTGATCCGACGGTTCAACTTCTCTTATATCATACCTACCCTTGATCCGTGGATTAACACTCGATTAGTCCATGATCTCTATTTAAAGAGCATGGAGGGTCCTTGGCTAGTTGATCGATTATGAGAAGCTCATTTGTAATTTTCTTTCTTTTGCATAATAAATTGCTCCAAGTAGCTATTTGGCTAGGGCTGTGGACTGTTTCCCTCTCGAGGAGGGTTTTAACCACGTCAAAACATCGGTGTATCGATCTATGATCTATTTGTGTGAAGTGGTTGCTCTAGGTGTTCAGTATTTTGGGAGTACCCTATGTACCCGAACATGGTATCAGAGCATTTATGAAGTGTCGCTTCTGTTTGTGATCTAGATCTTAAATCAGTGTTGCCGAAACTTTGAAAGGGTTTCTGATTTTGGAATTTTTGTGCATTTGTGGCCTATGGGAGGTGCTCCATTATGTTTGGAGCATTGTTTCCATTGGAAATAGTTTTCGTTTCATCGAAAACCATTTCTGTTTACTCCAGAAACACCCATTTCGGCAGATTTGAAGGTATAATGTTACAGTGACAGATTTGTTATATATATATTTTTAAAAATATCATATGTTTATCAGTTTTATTATTTAGATCTTTATTGTTTTTAGTATCATATTGATGCCTTCCCTGTCTGCATATGCTCTTTGTCATGCACCTTGCCCGATCGCGGTGAATCAGAAACAGAAAGGGAAACAATTTTCTCGACTGCTTAAGCTCTTTGCCGTGCACCTTGTGCGATCACGACGAATCAGAAAGAAAGAGAAAACATAAAATTTTCGGGTAAGCTAACGAGATCTAACCCCACAAGCGTGGAAATTTTTTTTTTGTATTTGTTTTTCGGTTTGTGGTGTGATTTGCAGGAAAAAGAAGCAAGCACAGAAACCGAGAGAGAAGAGTAAACAAAACAAAAAACCCTTCATCGTTCCCTTCTTTTACGTACCTTTTAAACTTAGCTCACTTGGTCCAAAGTTGCTTTATTCCTTAATAAGTCTTGAGTTCAAGTCTTATTAAGTTACTTTTTAATAGTGCATGCAATTTCTATTTTTAAGTTACTTTATTGTAAAAGTGCAGCTCACTTAAAAATAAAATAAAATAAAAAATGAGTCACTTAATTTTTTTATTGCCGCACTATTTAAAGTGCCATTATTGTAAAAGTGAAAAACACTTATTTTACAAAAGCGATTCACTTAAAGCAACTTTCTTATAAAAGTGATTGTCAAAGGTTCATCTTGGGAAGAAGGGGGTTCTTTTTTTTAGCTGGTCAATTTAATATCTGTCATGTCACTATTGGGGACATCTTCAACATTTCTTTTGATCAAGCATAACTTCATCATACAGAATCAGTTTTCAGTGCCGTTTTTTTTAAATGGCCTAATTTTTCGAGCTCTTTACACACAGATAGTTAGTTTCTATTTTTTCAACCATTATTTTACAGTATGACAGCCCCTTCTGATATTCTACTTACCAGTTCTAACTATTTCTCATGGAAATATCGTATGGAAGATGTTCTACGAAGTAGGGGAATTTTCAGAATTACCCCAGGGAAAGAAACAGAACCCATTGGTGATGGTAGGAAAATAAAATGGGAAAATAGATGTGATGAAAATCGTGGATTGATTAGGATGTCAATCTCTACTGATTTGTGATTCCACATATCTGGAATTGATGAACCTGATAAAGCTTGGGAAAAGTTGGAATCTGTGTTTGGTAAACACAATGAAACTCGAGGTCATTAACTTGAGAATGAGTTGATTTCTTTGAATTCAAGTGATTTTTCATGCATTCAATATTATTGATCTAAGTACAAAACTCTTAGACTCTTATGTGAAAAATGCAAGATTAAGAAAGAAGACAAACAATGTATTTATCACATTCTTTCCAAACTTGGACCTGCATATTCTGTTTTTGTATCTACATTTTACTCTATGAAAGAATCATTGACTGTAGCTAGCTATTAAGAGCCTAGTCTTGAATCTGTTTGTGATTCCTTAATTAGAGAGAAAGATAAGCTCATTCATCTTGGAATAATTAACAATGCATATACATTTGGGAAAGCCTTATTGTCCCAACAGAAAGAACAGTCCAAGCCTCCAAAGAAATAAAAAATTCACAATAATAAGCCAAACAAGGGTCCAAAACCCTCTTGGTCATCTCTTTCTTTAAAAAATGACAAAGGATCAAAGCTAAAAGGAAAGAAGACTGAGTGTCATTGCAACTATTGCGGGAAAGATAATCATGATGACTCTAAGTGTTTCAAGAAGATGACAGCCTTGGAAGCAACAATGAAGAAGCACCACATTAGCCTAGATTCGTCTTTAGAATCTACGTCTCATGGACATGCACTTTGTGCTTCTGGTTACTCTTATACTGTGTCTTCTTCTTCTACTTCAAATGAATGGCTCATTGATTATGGAGCATCTTATCATATGGCTAAGGATCAAGCCATATTTTCTACTATGCATGAATGTAACACCAAACAAATATTTGTTGGTGATGATAGTTTTCTAAGTGTTGTAGGATATGGAACAGTTCTAGTAGAAAATGGTCATTTTAGTGATGTACTATGTGTTCCAAGAATTCCTTGCAATTTGTTGTCAGTCTATCAAATCACTCATTCTGGTGAAGGTAAAACGGTAACGTTTACACCTCACCAAGTTGTAATCAAGGATTTTAAAGATCCTCAAAATGTCTTTGCTACCGGAATTGTTGATGATATTACCAGGTTGTACAAATTTAACAACTTTGGGTCATCACCTTTTCCTTCAGTTTTTGTTGCTCATAGTGATAACTTGATCAAACTTTGGCATGAGCGATTTGGTCACTTGAATTATCGCTCATTGCAACAACTATGTAAAAACAATATGGTGACAAGTCTTCCAATGGTATCTTGCAAGGATGGTATTTGTTCCAGTTGTGTACTCAGAAAACATCATCAGGACAGTTTTGACAAACGTGCCTCTTGGCACGCCTCGGTTCCCTTGGAGCTTGTGCATAGTGACTTGTGTGGTCCTCTTCCATCTGCTTCCTTTTTAGGTTTCAAATATTTCTTAACTTTGATTGATGACTACTCCAGATGCACTTGGGGTTTATTTCCGAAAACTTAAGAGCAAAGTATTTAACATGTTCTTGGCCTACAAAGCCCTTGTTGAACAACAATATGGTCATCAAATTAGTAAGTTAAGATCTGACAATCGAGGAGAATATGTTAACAAAAATTTGACTAGCTTCTGCACTGAACAAGGAATCCAACAACAACACATTGTTCCATATACACCACAACAAAATGGTGTAGCTGAACGGAAGAACCGCACTTTAAAAGAAATGGCTAATTCTATGATCCAGTCTAAGGGACTAAGTCTTCAATTTTGGGATGAGGCCATAAATTTGTGCAAATTACATAGTTAATCACACCCCCACTAAAGTTTTACAAGGTATACCACCGGAAGAAGCATGGATTACAATTAAACCAGATTTAAGTCACTTCTGTGTGTTTGGTAGTGAATCCTGGGCTCACATTCCGGATGAAAAACGAAAAGCATTGCAGCCTAAAAGTGAAAAGTGCATATTTGTTGGATATTCTGAAGATATAAAAGGTTATAGACTTCTTTAGCCACATTCTCATGATATAATCATTAGAAGAGATGTTAAATTTGATGAAAATCTCTTGGCCTGCGAGCCTAACTCGGTGGTTGTGCCATCTTTGGCTTGTAAGCCCGATTTGGCGATTGTGCCTTCTTCTCCTTCCAACTTCCTTGACATATTTCCAACTCCAGTTTCTGATGATGACAGTGAGGATGAAAATCCACCTTTGCTTTCTCATGTTCCTCCAGTTGCTCCAGCACCAATGCTTCCTCGATGGGTTCGTTCAACATGTGAAGTAGTTGGTGATCCTAGAGATCAACATCAAACACATTCTCATTTTCAGCGAGCCTCTTCTCTTTTGGCTCAAGTTTATGAGAATCATAATCCATAAACTTTTGCAAAAGCTTTAGGAAATCTAGATTGGGATGCAACTATGGATGAAGAATATCATCCCTTAATGGTGAACAATACTTGGGATCTTGTTCCTCTTCCAAAAGGAAGTAAACTTATCAGATGTAAATAGGTCTATAGAACTAAGTATGCATCAAATGGAAGTGTTGAAAGACTTAAGGCAAGGTTAGTTTCCAAAGGTTTTTCACAAGTTGAAGGGATTGACTGCAATGAAACCTTTGCTCCTGTCACAAAAATGAACTCCATCTGCCTTGTTCTTTCCCTTGCAGCCTTACATAACTGGGAAGTCCATCAAATGGATGTCAAGTCTGTATTCTTACATGGTGATTTACAGGAGGACATTTACATGGAAAAACCTCCTGGCTATGTTCAGGATAACTCTACCCTTGTTTGTCGGCTTAAGAAATCCTTATATGGCCTTAAGCAAGCTCCTAGAGCTTGGTATGCCAAAATGGATAGCTTTCTCCTTGACATTGGTTTTTCTAGATGCCATTCTGACCCTAATGTCTATACCAAGAAAGTAGGAAACCATCTCATCATACTTGTTCTTTATGTTGATGACCGTATCCTTACTAGTAGTGACCCTAAGCTTTTAACCCATGTGAAATCCAGTCTTAAGCAAAATTTTGAAATGTCAGACTTAGAACATTTGTATTATTTTCTTGGTATCCAAGTCTTGAAAACCAAAGAAGGAATCTTTGTTTCCCAGTCTAAGTATGCTTGTGACCTTCTTTGTCACTTTCACATGGAAGATTGTAAGCCAACCCCTTCTTCCTTCCAGTCTGAAGTCAAACTTTCTGCCACTTGTACTTCCCCTGAAGTAGATGCCACCTTGTATTGCCAACTTGTTGGTAGTCTCTTATACTTGACTCATTCCCATCCCGACCTTTCCTTTGCCGTTGGTCGTGTTGCTTGTTATATGCAAACACCTCATGAATGTCATTGGAAAGCAACAAAAAGAATACTTCGATATATTCGAGGTATAATTCAGTTTGGGATTCACTACAGTACAGGGGGGACACCTTTGTTGGTTGGTTTCACCGATTCAGATTGGGCGGGCGATCCTGATGATCAAAATTCTATTGCAAGTTATGTTTTCATTCTGGGATCTGGACCTGTCACTTGGGATTGTAAGAAACAACAAGCTCTTACTCTTTCTTCGGCATACGCAGAATATCGAGGCGTAGTTAATGCCAGTCAGGAAGCTTTATGGCTTTGACATATCCTATCAAAGTTTGGATTCGAGCAACAGCAGCCTACTCCACTTTGGTGCGACAATTAAAGTGCCATCAAGCTTGCCAAAGATCCCATTCTACATCAACGCAACAAACACATTGAGCTACATATGCACTTCATAAGAAATCTTGTTCGTGATCGCGTTCTTGAAGTGCTCTTTTGCCCTACAGATGATCAAGTTGCAGACATCTTCACAAAGTCTCTTACAGAAGTGAAGTTTTCTAAACTTCAATCTATGTTAGGAGTTCAGGAACTTGTCATTAAGGGAGGATAGGCTCTAATTCCTCCTTCCTTCTCCTAATAGTGTCACTTTTGTAAATCCTTCAATCCTATCCCAAGTTGTTCGTAAGGGGGGATGTTAGGATATTTAGACACTTAGGAGTTAGTTAAGATCAACTTGCATAATATGTCCGTTAGGTAAAGTTTGTTTCTTTAGTATGCATTAGTATGCATTTGTAAATATTCTAATCCGATGGTCACGATATGTTCTAGACATAAAGTGATCTTAGGGTTCAACTTCTCTTAGATCATACCTACCCTTGATCCATGGCTTAACACGCGATTGGTCCATGATCTCTATTTAAAGAGCATGGAGGGTCCTTGGCTAGTTGATCGATTATGAGAAGCTCATTTGTAACTTTCTTTCTTTTGCATAATAAATTGCTCCAAGTAGCTATGTGGTTGCGGCTGTGGACTGTATCCCTCTCAAGGGTTTTAACCACGTCAAAACATTGATGTATCGATATGTGATCTGTTTGTGTGAAGTGGTTGCTCTAGGTGTTTGGTCTTTTGGGAGTACCCTGTGTACCCGAACACTTTGTACATAACCTTTTCATTGAATAATACATCTCTACTCCTAATGATTTTGAGTTTTTCATAATCCCATAAACGACAACCAAAATCATCAACCCCGTATCCAATGAAGGTACATTTCTTGGATTTAACCCCAAGCTTTGTTCTATCATCTTTATCAATATGGACAAATGCTTCACAACCAAAAGTTCTTAGAAATGAGTAGTTTACCTGTCCATGCCTCCTTTGGAATTCCACCATCCAAAGCACTTGAAGGCCCTCTATTTATTAAATAAAAAACAATGTTTACTGTAAGGGAAACCCTGCATGCAATCTCATACATCTTGCATGCTCCATGATTGTTCTGTTCATCCTTTCTGACACACCATTTTCTTGTGGTGTTCCAGGGACTGTCTTTTATCTGCAAATCCCATTGTGTGAACAGTAACTGTCAAACTCCTTGCTGTAGTATTCACCTCCATTATCAGATCTAAGACATCTCAACCTTTTTCCTGTCTCATTCTCAGCCAAATATTTCCACTTCTTAAAAGTATCAAACACATCAAATTTTTGTCTAATACAATAAACCCAAGTTTTTCTAGTTGCATCATCAATACAAGTAACATAATAATGATAGCCACCAAGAGATTGTACCTGATATGGTCCCCATACATCTGTATGGACAAGCTCTAACTTTTCACTCTTCTTTTGTTTCCCAACCTTGAGAAATCTAACTTTCTTCTATTTTCCATAAACACAGTTCTCACAGAATTCTAAACTTACATGCTTCAGATTTAGAAGCAGTTTCCTTGAGTGGAGAATCTGCATCCCCTTTTCACTCATGTGGCCAAGCCTATGATGCCACAACGCCGCACCTGTTTTTGTGGATGCTACAAAGATAGAATAATCAATATTACAAGGACATAAATATAATGTACCTACCCTATCTCCTTTTTCTATTACTAGTGATCCTTTAGTGATCTTCCACCACGTTTCTCCAAACATAGACAAACAACCGCTATCTCCCAACTGCCCTATTGAAATCATATTTCTTTTCATAGCAAAAATGTGCCTTACATATTTTACCAGCCATTCACTTCCATTATTTTACTTAATCCGTACCTTACCCTTTCCAACAATTTTACATGGTTCATCATCCCCCAATAAAACATATTGTCCAAAATCACCTTGAACATAATCATGAAAGAATTTTCTATGGGGTGTAGTATGACATGAAGCCCTTGAATCTACTACCCAGTAATCGCTAGTATTATCTAATGCAAGAATCAAAGCATCTTGCAACACATCACCTGCTACATTCGCTTCTTGAGTAGTCTCTTGCTGCCTCTCACCTTTCTTCTTTGGTTCTCTGTAGTCTTTCTTTAGATGTCCTTTCTTACCACAGTTCCAACACTCTATTTTTCCAAATCTGGACTTGGATATGTCCTTTTATTAGCGTCCCTAAAGATGAAGGGATACAACCTGCAGAAACTCTGTTGCACTTCCTCTTCACACTCTCATAGTCTCTCTCACACAATCACAGATATTGTTTACAATACAATACCATACCCAGCCGTATTACAATGCTTTTCTTTTATAGGGGAAATACCAAGGGGAAATACTACGGTTAACCCAATACCATGGGTCCACAAAACTGTTGGCCAACAAACATCCCCAAAAAAATTCTCGGGGGCTTTGCCCCCGAACCCCAAAGTTTGGGAATGAGTGTACAGTAAACCTGGGGTACAAACATGACTGAATAACATCTTTGAATTTGGAAGATCAGGCTCCACAATCAACAATTATTACAGTAATGGAGAAAATTTTTGAAAACAAATTGAATGCCATGATAGAGGATCAAAATGAAAAACATGACCAAATCATCAAGATGTTACAAAAACAAGGTTCTAATAGTCGAAACAAACGACAAAATAGTTCAAGCATGTATATCGCCTCATCTCACACCTCTGCATCACCACAACCTCCAACCCCCTATAATTTAGGAGGAACCCCATATTAACCCCTTATGATGTGCCCAATGAGAGCCAACATATAACTATCAAAATACAACGAGAGTGAAGATCAATGTGGGGCTTGGTTAAACAAAGATGAAGAATATTTCACTATATATAACATTACGACAGATGAAGATAAAACAAAATATTCGTCCATGCATCTAGAAGGTAACACATACAATTGTATATCTGGTGGAGAGGATAGAATTATTCATACACCCAGTGCTTGTTCAAAAACAGATTTTCTAAAAGATTTTAAGGAATTACTGAAAACTAATTCTTTTTGAAACTTACCAAGCTACCACAAAAGGAAGTGTCAAAGAATTCACGCATCAATGGGAATCTCTTGCCATGCAAGTATTCGTATTATCTAGCAAGTAATTACTCGAAACTTATTTGGGAAGCCTTAAACAATGTATACAAAATGAATTAAAAATGTATGACAGACCGAACGTGGAAGTAGGAAGGCATAAGGACGAGACAACATAAGTCAAACTAGAGGGGATATCCAAAGCAATATTTGACAAAAGTTATTTACAACAAAAATAGACACAATGCAGATATTACAGCGACAACTGGTCACCATGACATAAGTGTAACAATTGAGACAACTAGTCACCATGACATAAGTGTAACAATTCACAATCATATAGATATCAAGCTAAGAAAAATTCAGACACGTCCATCAATTGTCCTAACAATGACAGGAAAAAGAAGAAAAACACTTGTCGTCGATGGTGCGAAAAATGGATCCCAAGTCATAAATGTATATCTAATCATACATCTCACTACAAAATTATAGATGGGAAGGAAGCACATGTTTTCGCCGAAGAATATTCATCCGATTCTAATTTGGATACAAACTCTCTGAGGTGTCAATAGAAACAATTACACGTGTCCAACAAACTTGTAAAGAAAAAATGTTTGATGATATATAATAAAGTTGCCACCCAAAAGGAAGAAACTCAGTTACTCACAGGGAAATATATCCTGCCCCATTTTAGAAATACCATAACATTAAGGGTGAACGACTCTTATCTCAAGCAACAAAATTATAAAAGATAGGACCAAAGAGGTTACAAGTTATAGGAACTATTTAGAATAAAGACATTACATTTATTTCTCGATTATGGAAGTACACGCAATTTAGTGGATATCAAATGGGAAAAAGAACTTAATCTTTTTGTATACCCGGTGAAGAATCTCACTGTATCAACTATCAAATGTCGACATGGAAAAAGTAGGGAAATGTCATAAGGTTCCTTTACAAATACAAGACTTAAAACTATAGCTCACTTGTTATGCCTTACCACTCAAAGAAGTAGATATGGTGATAGGAGCTAAATGGCTAGTGCAATCAAGTACTTATGCCAGCAACCTACAAGAACAATCTATGGAATTCAGATGGAAAGGAAATAATTACAAGATGTATGGTTTTAGAAGCTTACAAACATCACTGCCCAAGCAAAAGGAATTCCAAAACAAAAGAGATAAAGGAAGTCATGGTCATAATCGAGATCACATATCTCAAGTCATCGCTTCAACACAAATCCCTAATAAAGATGTTATCAACAAATTAGCTTTGAGGAAACAAATCCCTTTTAACGGGATGACAATGTTACCCACATAAATAAATAATATTAATAACAATAAATAATAAAAAATACAATGTAGTAATTAATTAAAAGTCAAAGCACATGTCTTTTATATTTGAAAAGGCATGATGGGCTTATCGCTTCAACACAAATTCCTAATAAAGATGATATCAACAAAATTAGCTTTGAGGACAAAACTCTTTTTAAAGGGGATGACAATGTTACGCACATAAACAAATAATATTAATAACAATAAATAATAAATAAATACAATGTAATAATTAATTAATAGTCAAAGCACATGTCTTTTATATTTGAAAAGGCACGATGGGAATATATATACACACAGAGAGAGAGAGAGAGAGAGAGCCCCGAGGGGTTAGTTGGTTGGATCATCAAGGACCAATATGACACAAGGTCAAGGTCATGGGTTCAATTCTCTAGGTCCTTCGGGGTTAGACATCGAAGTAATGGCGACATGGGCCTCCTTGGCTTGGATCTATGGACATAGAGAGTTTTAGGGTCGTGAACCACATATTATATATATATACATATATATAATTGCAACTATTAACTATAAATTAATAATAAATGGGATCGCCTATTACATTAATTATAACAAAGTGGGTTTTAAAGTTTTTCATTAATATCGAATATATCGAAACATGTTACTCTTCACAAAACTTGTATACTAAAAGCAAACAAACTACCTAATATACTTAAAAGAAAACAAACTACATATAATTAAAATCTAAAAGTAGTCAATTCATGCACTGGGTTTGAGTTTTTAACCATCCCAAGACTCTTATACTTAAAATAAAACAAACTACCTCATATACTTAAGAGAAAACAAACTACATATAATTGAAGGTTTAAAGTAATTAATACATGCATTGGGTTGGAATTTTCAACCAAGAACATTTTATGCCTAAAACATATTAGCCAAAACATCATTTATAACTCAAGACATTCAGACACTATAAGCTTATCCCATTAATAGATTTTCTAATTATTGAATAAAGATCCTCTATGATTGTAAAAGACCAATGTTGGACTAGCCCTAAGCTTTAATATGTAGTACAATATGTAATACGCATTACAATATACAATGTTTCTCTCCTGATTGGGAACCTCTGGTCTGGTTGGGTCATGTCACCTCTGCTAAAGTTTTGTAGCTTGGGTATCACTCTCCCTAGGTACCTTTCTCATGGAGTCCTACTCTGAGACTTTAGCTACCTTCACATGGAGTTCGTCCTCTTGTTGAGGACTTAGTACCAACCATGGAAAAAAGTGGGAACGCCCTAGGTTTTTTACCCAGTTTTTTCAGCTTTGTGGTTTATATTAGTTTAATTTTTCTGCCTCTATGGCTTAGGGTCATTGGTTTGGTTTTCTTCTCCACCTTTTTGTTTTCTATGCCCTCTGGTCGCTGGTGGATAGCACGGGTTCCATGATTTTTAGTGCGGTCTTGCAAGCAACTTCCTTTAGGTACTTGGTAGCGTTTGATTACTGGTTTTATTAGGGTTTTTGCTAGCGGGTTTCTTGGGCGGGTGACTTTGAATTTAGGGTCTTGGAAGTGGTTTTTCAGGCTTCTTTCTATCACTGAGGTTGAATTTGACACTTCGGTGTTGGTTTGTCAGTACCCTCTCGGGGTTTTTTGTCTTATTGGTTGACCCGATCCTGTCTATAGTCAGACAGGTGGTACCTGTCTGTTTTCTATGACTAGTATTATGTGTGGGATGCTCATGATTTGGTTATGCATATCCCCTTTACTACTGGTATGGCAGTTTATAAACCCTCGGAAGGGGTTAAAGACCCGACCATGAATCCCTTTGTTTTATTTAAAGCTAGGAGGAGGGATAAATCCATTAAGGGGCTGGAGGCTAAACACAGTTTTGTTATGGGTCGGGACGTATATATGGACAAGGTCGAAGCTCTATGTTGTAGAGCTCTGGTTGGGAGACTTGAGTACTGTAGGATGGAGAAGGAAGCCTGGGTGGAGTGGGATACCCAACACTGGAAACTAATTTTGGATTATGTGCCGACTGTTAGTCGACTAGCAAATGGATGGTTAGTCTGTCTCTTTCTCGACAATAAGGACACAACTTTGATTCTTAACTCTTTGGACCATTCGCAAGGGCTCTCTCGTCCTTATTTGTTGGCATGTTGGTTTTGACCCTACTCATGAAAGGGTGGTTAAGCATCACTTATGGGTTTTTCTCCCTACCTTACCCCTCCCTCTCTAGAGCATAAATGTTCTTATTGGTATCACAAACTCTTTGGTCCTTTTTGTGGCAGTGGAGGAATGTTTTTTGCATACCTTTAATAAATGCTTGGTGAGGGTTTTAGTTGAACTAGACATTACTACTGGGTTTCTGCCTGTTATCAATATCCACTGCAAGGACATCGTTCATGTTCAAAGACTGGATTACCAAAATGTGCCCTTTCGCTGTCATTACTGCCATGAGACTGGTCATCTCAAACATTATTGTCCCTCACTGATTCATGGATCTTATCGGTCTTTGGATGGCTCAGACTTGACATACGGGTTAAAGGATAATAATCTTCTCGCTGACATATGTTTGGAGGCTCCTTCCTCGCCACTTCAAATAGGTATGTATAGCTCTATTTCTCCCTCAAATTGTGAAGATCTTACCAAAGGGGAATTGGAATATATTGTTGATATTGAAAAGATTGCTATATGTAGTCATGTGGTAGCTCCTTTATCTGTTTCTGAGAACTCTTCTTTAGGGTCTGACTCTTCAGGGGGGATGTTCTGTTACCTATTAGAGATTCAGGTACCTTGTTGGAAGGAGACCTGGTGGATGCCGGTTTCTCCATGCCACACCAGACTAGTACTTCTGCGATTACTCCCCGCTTCACTTATGATGACTTTCCTCCTCTTATTAGGGACATACCTTTCCCTGTGAAGCCCCTTCCTTCACAGATCCAACCCTCCTTAAATTACTTACTATTTTCACTTACTCTCATCGTCTACTTTACCTTTGGACTCGATCCGACATGCAAATGTGACTATTCATAGGGCTAGAAAACCCAAGCTGGTCAAATCACCGGGGGACTATGGGAGTAACCTACATATTCCTTTCTCTGCAATGATCAAAGAGGTGTCCAGGTCCTGTCACTCCCCCAACTACCCCTCCCCACTCAGGGTCGTTAGAGAAGCGTCACCCTCTGGCCCGAGTTCTTAATGAAACTACTCTCTCTCAACTTACATGGTTTCAGAGGGATCACCAAACAAAAATCCCTCGGCTCTCTTCTTTCGGATATTAAGCCTGATATGATTTTTTTCCAAGAAACTATGTGTGACCATGCTAAGGCTCTACTTTCTTTTGCAAAAATCAGACCTGGTTGGGAATTTTGTGCCTATGATTCGATGGGTCTCTCGGGCGGCCTTCTCACGGGACGGGACCCCTTAATTGCACGTTGTAAATCTTTTGTCACGTGACAAACATTTTGGTAAAGGTAAGATTGAGGGTTCAACTTTTGGATCTTGTATGTCTCAACTGTTATAGTCCTTTCCTGAATAGGGAACTGTTTTGGGATGCTGCAGTGTATGGGGGTATTTTTAATCACCCAAAATTGATAATTGTAGGAGACCTAAATTTCACTCTCGGATGCTGAGATTTGGGGATGGAATGCCCGCTTAGACCCTCTTGGTTCTTACTTTTCTCAGTTGTTGGTTCGTACCAGGATGATCGATTTATTCCTTGGTTGTGTTGGTCCAACCTGGAGGAATGGCATAATTGGGGAAAAGGGTATTAGTAAGAGGCTTGGTCGGTTCCTTTGACTAGTTGGTTCCACTTTTCTCCAGGTATAGATCTTGGATCCATCCTTCACAGATCTATGACCACTTTTTGGTTTTCCTTGAATGGGATGATCCTTCCTCGCAGAGAAACTATCCTTTTAAGTTCAATAGAGCATGGTTGCTGGAGGAGGATTTCTCTCTCCCAATAAATACTTCATGGTCTTCTGAGTTGTCCCTTTGTGTATATGATGATATGACTAGCATGGTATTGAAATTAAAAATACTAAAAGGAGATGTTAAAAAGTGGGAAAAGTCACAAAAGTTGAAATAGGGGCGGGAGCTTGCTGAACTGGAATTGGAACTACAAGAAATCTACTTTTTGTTCCCTTCGGGGATCCTTCCAGAGCTTGAAGCACAAAAGTTGGCTTCCAATAAGGGTCGAAAAGAAAAGATCTTGATGCATGAAGTACTTACTTGGAGACTTAAAATCTAAGCTATATGGATTGAGCAGGGTGATGGAAACACAATTTTTTTCATAGTTTTGCTTCGTCAAGATGAAATATTAACACTATTTGGGATCTTCTGGATGGTGATGGTAATACTGTTACTGATTTGGAGCAGCTCAAAATGTTGGGGAAAAATCACTTCTCATCACTGTTTAAGGATGAAGGAAGTACACTCATCTCAGATCAATTACTTGTGATAAAGCACTTCCCTTCTTTCCTATCTACCTAAGACTTGGCTATCATGGCAGTTGAGGTTTGATGAAGGAAGTTGAAACTGCAGTGAAAAGTTTCAAGAAGGATAAGAGTCCTAGTCCAGACGGATGGTCGGTGGAATTATTCCTGCATTTCTTTGATTTTGTTAAAGATGATTTATTAAAGGCTGTAGAGAAATCCCAAAAGGAAGGTAGGGTTCAGAGTGATATCAAATCTACCTTTCTGACGCTCATTCCTAAATGTGATAAGCCAAAAACCTTTGCATACTTTTGCCCTATATCTCTCTACAATCTGATTTATAAACTTATTTCTAAAATCATCTCCAAGTGACTAAAACCTATACTTGCCAGGGTTATTTCAATTGAGCAGTTTGGCTTCCTGAAGAACATGCAAATTCTTGAACAGGTTGGTATTTCGCAGGAAATTTTACATACTATCAAAACTAAGAATCTGGAGGCTTTAGTCCTAAAACCATACCTCATTAAAGCATTTGATAGAGTTAATTGGATCTTCATGCATCTTATTCTCCTCTAGATTGGTTTTCCCTTGGATACTGTGAATTGGATCATGGGCTGTGTGACTTGAACAAAATTCTCTATACTTATCAATGGTTCTCCTTCAAGTTTCTTTAATGCTTCGAGGGGCATTGGACAGGGGTGCCCTCTGTCACCTCTTCTCTTCTTTTTGGTAATAGAAGGGCTCAACCACCTTATTGGGAAAGCTAAACATGTTGGGAAAATACATGGCATCCGACTATCACCCTCAGTTTCTATTACACACCTACTCTTTGTGGACGACATGGTATTATTTGGCATTGGTACCCTAGTGGAATGGAAAGCATATAAAGTGGAATTGGACCTCTTCTACTTAGCTTCAGGGATGTGTATTAGTCTGGAAAAGTCCTCATTTCTAAGAAATAACTTGAAAGAGGAGTTTTGCAACAATATTAGTGTTATTCTCCCATATAAGATGGAACAAATTGACTATGGATTTAAATACTTGGGTTATTGGTTGAAACCCTTGTGATATGGGTTGAATGATTGGCGATGGATCATTAATGTTTTTGAGAAAAGGATCAGTATTTGGTCATAGAGGTTCTTATCTTTAGGGGGAAGATTAATTCTCATCAGATCGGTCTTGATCGGGATCTCAGTTTATTGGTTTGCCTTAGTAAGGATTCCTAAATTTATCTTGAGAAGAATGAGGCAATGTATCTTTACTTTCCTTTGGGGAGGTACTGGAAACAAACACAAGATGCACTTAGTAAACTAGAAATCTCTCTCAAGACCATTTACCCTTGGGGGATGGAATATAAAAAATTTGGAATGGTTTAGCATCTTGCTCAGGCTCAAGAGCATGTGGTGTGTACTAAGGAGTAAGGGACTTTGGAACCAAGTGATTCAGGCCAAGTATCTTAAAAAATCTACCATAGATAATTGGCTTCGTTGGTATACGTTCTCTGTGCAGAATACCTCACTTGTTTGGAATGGCTTCATTCGGATTCTATCATGGATTAGTAGTGGGTTGGGTTGGAGAGCCGACGATGGTGTTTCAATTAAGTTGGACATTGATCCTATTGCAGGTAAGAAGACAACTTATATTCTATCTCGCAATCTCCTTCACAATTTGAATGATTCAGGTATCTATACTCTCAGTCGAGCCAACAATTATGGTGATGGTTCCATCTCCTCTTCTTATTAGTTGACTGGAGAGGATCTGGATCTCAACGGTGTATGGAAGGAGGAATGGAAATGTTATATTGGTGGCCTATCACATGTGGGCATTAGACTCTCTGTACAAAAAGATAGTGTTCTCTAGATGCATAATACAGAGAATGACGATGTATCATCAAAGATGGCTTATGATCTTATTTTCTTCAACACACTTTGAGAAATTAATTGGTTGTCAGTACAAAGAGCTATGGCAGTGGCATATACCACTCAAACTAAAATGATTTAGTCGGTTATGTGCAGAAAACTACATTAGCACCTGGGAAAATTTTAATAGAAGGGGTTGGATTGGCCAAAACTGGTGTTGTTTATGCAAATTAGAAAATGAATCAGTGGATCATTTATATGTTAATTGTTTACTTTCTCAGGTTGTGAGACTTCTCTCACCTCTCGGTACAAGTTGGTTTTTATTTGGTAACATTCTTCTTTATTGGAAAATACGAATTGTTGGACTGAGCAAGCACATGACCAGTTGTACTTGCCTTTATTCTACACCTAGATTATTTGGAGATCTCGTAATCTCTATATTTTTGAATAATGTGAGCCGGATATAGGAACTGTTTGCCTCAAGATCATTGATCTATTTAAATCTTACCCTATAGGATGTAAATATGTGGTCCATCGAACCATTGGACCAACACCTCTTGTTCCTTGTCCATCTGGTTTCTTTGATGGTGCCACTGCTTCAAGTATTGGGGGTGCTGGCTTTACTCTTCTTATCAGTCATTCACATTTCTTTCATGTAAAGATGGGTTGTGGGGCCATCACCAATACTAGAGCCAAATTGATGGCTCTCTGGTCTCTGTTGGTTTTTGTGGCTACTATTGGACTACCCGCACTTACAATTTTTGGGGATTCTTTGGTCATCATAAGCTGGGAAAACTCTGTGGCAAGCCTTGCAATTTTGGACTTGGAACATTGGTGTACCCGTATTACTGAAGCAAGGCCTCTTTCCTTTCTATTAACTTTCAGCATGTCTATAGGGAGCACAATATGAGTGTTGATGGTTTATCAAAGGAAGCACTTGTTCTTGAGCCGGGTCTACTCTCCTTCATTGATTTTTTGGAAGGAGAGGAAATTGGGGGTGGCACTTTAAAACTCTTTTGAAGTAGCTATGATCCCCTTGCAGTTTTTTGGTGGCTTACTCATCCTTTTTTTATATGAGTTGAGTTTTGGTTTAAGCCTTTGACCTTCTTTCATGGCTCCTTTGATGAGCAGTTTCATGGGTTTTAACTGCCTTAGACCCTTATGGGGGAAAGTGTTTTTCACCCCCCCTGGGTGCTTCCTGGATATGTCACCAGTGCTCATTGTGTGCTCCTTCTAGACTGTGCATATCGTTACTGGGAGGTATTTCAAGCACTATTGGGCTACTTGGGGTATTTGTATTTTTGTTTTTGTGCTTTGGCTGCAGGACTAGCTTGTATGGCTGAGAGAATGTTCTAATGTGCCCTATTGTAGTATCTTGACAAACAATGATACGTTGTATCTTGGATTTGTAATTGTTACCTTTGATTCTCTCGAATATCAAGGAACAACTTTTTTCTTCTTGAAAAAAAGTAATACGTAGTACAATATATAAGAATAAGTGTTAGTGATCTAACCTTATGGTTTCGAGAGAAGTTGCTGGCAATGAAGCCAATGTCGATTCAACGAAGCAAGAGACAATGAGTTCTAAGATCCCTGAAGAGAAAGAGAGAAAGCTTGGAACCTTTTAAGGCTGACATCAATTGATTGTTGCAAGTTAATAGCGAAGTTAATAGTCTATAGAGGTTTGATTAAACGGTATGCGTGTGTCATTGTGAAACATTTCAAGTAAAATATGTCAAGTATTAAGGAAAATTTTAAGAATTGATAAAAAAAATTAGTGTAGAAACTTTGGTGAAACTTACTAATTCTTAAACTTCCAACCATAAAATGTTGGGCGATATTTTTCTCGAAATATTTAAATTTCTAAGGATTTTATATAGTTTTTACATAATTTTGGCGATTTTTAGAATAAAAAAAAAGTTAACTTGTTGAATTTGGGCAAATCAACTTAGGAAAAAATGGAAATTGGCGAATCTATTTTTAGAAAAAAAATTAGCACATGGTCGAATCCATTCATTTTGTGGAAATTGAATTACGTCAAGTGTGGTTGACATATGGATATCGTGAAGTGATCTATGTAATTTCCTTCGTACCATTCCTTCCACGTATATGTAAATGAAAATTGCATTGTGTGCAAAGAGCCATATGTTTGCCTGTAAGCGTATTAGTGGTCTTGGAAAGTGGAAATGTGTGAGCTACTCCTATAGACAACAATAATTGTGGTCTTTGGAAATTGAATTTGAATTTGTGGTCTTAAGAAATGGAGAGTAAATTAAATTATTCATGGTGTTGTGCTATCGTGGAAGTTGTTTGGACCCATATGATAAGAAACATTTAATGAGTTAAAAGCGGACCTCGTCTTCATTCAAACCAGGTTTCGGGTACCTCTTGTAGTGGGCATATCATTCTTCTATCCAACATTAAGGCTAACCCCGACTCAAGCTTAGCTTAGTCTAGAAAAAAATATAAAAAATAAACATCAAAACTCATAATGATCTTTAAAATCAAAGGAAAATACATGTTGTATTAAAGCCTCAGCTTCTTTAAAACATTGAAATAATGAAAAATCAAACAAAGTGACCCCTCTTAATTCTACATGGTAACTTCCTACCCCACAATGCTTTATCTTTCACCCACTACGTAGGCTCTACCTTTACCTAAAAGTGAAAACTTTACACTAGTTGACCACATATCACTAAAATAATAATAATGAAACAACTGAAGTTAGACTAGCTGTGAGATCTCAATAAAATATATACATGAGAAAGTGACTAGGTTTACTCTTTTATCTTAATTTTTTTATAATACTCAAAATTATCAAACTATTATATCTTGATACAATTTCAATAACTATTCTTATATTATGATATAATTTCAAGATTTCAACTTTTCCCACTCTCTAAAAAGGGATATTTTTTTAGACCAGTTATAAGATCTTAATAAAATACAAAATTATCTAACTATTATATCTTGATACAATTTCAATAACTATTCTTATATTATGATGTAATTTCAAGATTTCAACTTTTCCCATACTCTAAAATGGGATATTTTTTAGACTAGCTATAAGATCTCAATAAAATATATACATGAGAAAGTAACTAGGTTTACTTTTTTATCTTAATTTTTTATAATACTCAAAATTATCAAACTATTATATCTTGATACAATTTCAATAACTATTCTTATATTATAATATAATTTAAAGATTTCAACTTTTAAAGGATTTTTTTACTTATATAAATATAAAAATAAAAATAAAAATAAATATAAATGCATAATTTTAATAACTTTCTGTGATGTCAACCCAAATACAATTAAACTAATAATGATCTTGAAAATCATGTTTTTTTGTGTGTTTAGACATGTCTATGTTTTGATCAAATACGCAATGTATATGAACTTCAAATAGAAATTTGAATAATACAATGACCAATTGGAAAGTACTAAAGTTGTTTTTATCTTGATGAATTCCGGTGGACTTAATGAAGAATCAAATATTTTATGCAAGTCCTGGATAGAAGTCAAAGTTACGCTCGCTTCTAGATTAAAGCCACACTTCCATGTTTCAACAGTGTGTAAATCCTCAAACAAAATGTCATGAAGAAAGTAGATCAGATTTAGAAACGGAGAATATCAAATTTAGACATATATGGATTCTGCTACCTGAATTTCTGTTGTCCATGTGCCACAAGGAGGCTTTCGAAGCGGTGAGGAATCATCTTGGGCGTTTTCTTCATGTTGGTGAAGATGTCTTGAAAGGTATGGACAAGAGAATGGCGAGAATGCTAATTGAAATTGATGTAACTAAAGGGTTTTTAGATGGGATTGAAATGGAATGGAGGGGGATGACATTTTACCAGGCCCTTGATTATTGGGGATTGCCTTTCAGATGCAAGGAGGTGGGTCATATGTAGAGATCCTGCTAATCATGCAGTGCGGGTTCGGTTAGTGACGACTCTTCATAATATTTTGGGGAACGGTTGTCAGATGAGGCGTGTGGCTCAGAGGAATCTGAGGGACCTGGACCATCTCGACGCGCTAGTATGGCTGCTACATTTGGGAATGGTAACAAGGATCTGCCAACTATCATTGGTAAATTGCATTCCTTGGACCCAACTCTTTATGATACATTAGATTCTGAAGATATTGCATATATTTCTAGTAGATCCTTAATTGATAAAATTTATGGGAAATTTGGAACTGGTTGTTGGGAAGTCGAGATCTGGAGATGGGATAATTGATCTAATCTGGGCAATACCGGGAATATCATTGGTTTACGTACAGACAATATTCCTGATTTAGCTGAGGGAATGAGTGGGGGGGTTACCCAGGAGAGTGTTAAACATGGTATAGATACATGGGACAACACTTCAGAGGTATCTGTAGTAAAGGATGATGTTGGGGCCGTAGATAGGGTTACAGAGCCTGAGGTATTGGTATTATAAGGGTTTTACTCGTGCGAGGGGGGGGATGTGGTCCTGGAGCCATCTGAAGCTGGGATAAAGAATTTTGGTAGGGCTCGAGGAGAGGCTACAAAACCCACTTTTTGTGAGATGGTTAAGAAAACTCCTCTACCGACCTATGTAGGAAATATCCCAAAGCTTGGATTGAAGATTCAGTTGGATGGCTCTTTCCAAGAAGAAGGTGATACATCAACACATATGGGTAAGGCAGGGATTGGACAGAGGCAGGGATCGATACAGGGAGCTGTGACCTCTAAAAGCTAGAAGTGCTCGTAAGAGACAATCCAAATCTAAATCCAGGACTTAGGATAAAAATGAGATCCAGGTACCCATGAATGTAAACATCAGGGGTCTAAAACTAAATCCAGGACTTAGGATAAAAATGAGATCCAGGTACCCATGAATGTAAACATCAGGGGTCTTAGAGTAAACAAAGTCCTAGCCGGGGCAAAAAAATGATTATTATCTCCCTCAATAATCAAGAAGTAAGGGGGAGATACAAAAAAATTTCCCTCAAGAGGATTTTAACTTTTCTTAAACCTGATGTAATTTTTGTTCAGGAGACAATGGTCTCGGGGGATAAGGCTAGAGATTTTTTTGCACAAGCTCTGTCGGGATGGGATATAGCAACAATAGACTCAGTGGGTCTATCTGGTGGCTTACTGTCGGCATGGAACCCCAGGGTGGGTAGATTTTCCCCTTTCAATACTTCGTTTGGAATACCATTGTCTGGATGGATTTAAACTTATTTAAACTTATGGATTTAAACTTATTAAACTGCTATGGGCCATATACAGATAGGGAGAATTTTTGGAATAAGGTGACGGATGATGGTATTTTCAGACTTACACACCTCATCATTCGGGGGGATTTAAATTTTACGCTGGGATCAACAGAGGTGTCGGAAGATAGAGCCCAGTTGGATCCTTTGGGGGACCAATTTAAGGAAAATTTTCAGTATGTGGATATGATAGACATTGGGCAGCCTCCATTGAGGCTGACTTGGAGGAACAAGAGGGCAGGGAAAGAGGTGATATCCAAGCATTTTGACCGTTTCTTGATATCATAAAATCTAATTGGGTAATGGAAAGGTACAAGACATAGGTTGAATATGATACTATCTCCGACCACTCCCCTGTATTATTGGAATTAGATCCTTTTGAATTCTATCATTCTTAGTTAAAGAAGAATGAGTTCAAGGAGATGGTGAGAAGTGAATGGTCTAAAATGAATTCATTGTCCCAATGAAGACATTAGTACAAAAATTAAGTATTTTGAAGAAATCAGTGATTAATTGTGAGAAGGAGCGTAAACAATGTATGCAACAGGATCTTCTAAATTATGAGAGGGAATTAAATACTATTTATATATTTACAAGAGTGGCAATTTTCTGGCAGATATTCAGGGTAGAATGACAGTATTAAAAGCTTCCAAAGAGTCGAGCGATATGGCTCACACAAGGGGATAACAACACGAAGTTTTTTCATCATTATGCAAATGACCGAAGAGCACATAGTTCTATATAGGAGATTAAGTGTGATGATGGATCCATGGTGAAAGAACCACAAGTTGAAGCGGTAAATCACTTTCACCATGTTTTTTCAGATCCAGATACCACATCCATTGTTGATCAAATGACCATTATACAGAAATTTCCCGGTTTTTTCTCTGATGAAGAGGGATCATTGACCGGTCACTTTAGAGGAAGTTGAATCGGTGTTGAAGGGGTTTCAAAATCCAAGAGTTTTGGACGAGATGGGTGGTCAGTAGAACTCTTTCTGGAATTTTTTGATATCATGGGACATGACATCTTGGATGTTGTGGAAGAATCACGGTCTACTGGCAAAGTCCATGATGGATTAAATTCAACATACATAGCTTTAAATCCCAAGGTCAATAAACCGATATCTTTCAATGATTTTAGATCATATCACTGTGTAATCTGATTTATAAGGCAATATCTAAAATTATAGCGAAAAAGATCAAGCCATTATTATCTTGGTATATATCCAGGGAGCAGTTTGGGTTTTTGGAGAACCAACAAATACATGATGTGTTAGAGTAGCTCAGGAGATTTTCCATAGCATCAAGACACAAAATATGTAGGCGATGATTCTAAAGATGGATTTGGTTAAGGCCTATGATTGTCTGGACTGGGGGGTTTGTTCTTTTGATATTGCTACAAATTGGATTAGACTTGGCCTCCACTAACTGGATTATGGCTTGCGTTTAGTCAATAAATTATGTTGTCATCGTAAATGGCTCTCCAACCAATTTCTTTAAAGGCACCAGGGGCGTTCGATAGGGATGTCCATTCTCACCGCTTCTATTCCTCTCGATAATTGCAGCGTTGAATAAACTCATAGAATCTTACCAGGAAAGGGGAAATATCAGGGGCATTTGCGTAGCAACTATTATCAGAATTACACACTTACTGTTGGTTGATGATGTGATGATCTTTGGTCAAGGAAGCATGGAGGAATGGGGTTGTTACAAAAACATACCGTTGATTGTTTTAGCAGAGCATCATGTATGCTTATAAGTGAGAAGAAATCCATCTTCTTATATCATGGGTTATTCAAAAGTGAATTGGAAAGTCTCGAAAATATTTTTCCATATGAATTCAGAGCTGTTGAGGTCCAGGATGGTACTAAATACCTGGGTTATGCTTTAAAACCTAACAAATACACAATCAACGATTGGTATTGGCTGGTATAGAAGTTTGAAGTTTGCATCAACCATTGGTGTTTAAAATGGCTATCGATGGGAGGCAGACTTATATTGATCAATTCGGTGCTATCAAACATCCCAGTTTATCTGATTTCTTTATGCAAAGTTCCTAAATCCATATTATATAGTATATACTATAAATAAAAAATCTTCAAGTTTTTATGGTATGGATCTTTGAGAAATCTAAATACCATTTAGTCAGATGGGATAATATTGCTAGACCAAAAGAGCTAGGTGGTTGGGGCATTAGATACATTTTCAAATATGCAAGAGCACTATTTGTTAAAAGTTTATGGTTTGAACTTTTTGTGGATAGCCTGTGGCATAGAGTTATTATGGCTAAGTATATGGAGTGGACTCACTTTGTCCTTCAATATCATGGGTAATTGGCTGGCCTAGATCCCAAAAAAATGGATGGTCCATCCATGTGGGATTGGACCCTCTTATCTGGGGCCCTGATAATTTCAGGTTATCTACAGAACTTCTTCAATGCTTTCATTCTCGAGGAAGATATTTGCTGGTTCATTTCATAAAGGTACAGGATAATGGATATACAAGCATTGAATGGATGGGCTCAGGATATCTAGGTTTGATCTGATACTTAATGGAGTCAATATAAATATATATATATATGGATTAAAAAGAGGGGGAATAAGATTGTCAGAGGATGAGGACCAACTGCCGTGGACGTGGAACAAAAAATAGGGGACCTTTACGACTAGTGATGCATACAATTCCCAATGGCACACACATCAAGTTTACACAGATTTGCGGCATACTGCAGTTTGGAAATGGTAAATACCCTTAAAATGCAATTTTTTAGCAGGCATTAAGGAATAGTATCTCGACGTGGGACAATCTTGTTAGGCATGGCTTCAATGGACCTAGGATATGTTCAGTGTGCAACAATGGTGAAGAATTGATAAACCATCTGTTCATATCCTACAATATTAAACAACAGATCTGGAGATGTTTACAGCTCAAATTATCACTGTCTGATAGCTAGAATGGTGACACATTGGTTACTTGTACGAAATCATGGGTGTCAAAAAATAAAAAGAAGAAAAAGCTGACGACGATTGTGAGCTGGGAGTTATGGAAAACCCGTAATCGATTAATTTTTAATGGCATTAAACCGCGTGTTAATGAAATATGAAGTAGAATTTTAGGCTCTAGTAATTGGAACTTTGTGATGGTGGATTGTAATTTGAAAACCATACACAGTCACCTATTATTCCTTCAAATAGTTACAGAGGATTTTTTTACGAGGCATCACAAGTGGGGCTATACCTATGGGGGAGTTGTGGCCATAATTTGTTTAAATGAACCAATACACTATAAACTTAAGTTGAATTATGGAGCACATAAATACCAGAATAGAGCTAAAATCTCTCTAGATGTTATTATTTTGTACAAAACATTTTGGTGTTTCTGAAATGCAGATTGTGGGAGATTCAAAAATTGTTATAGAATGGGAAAATGGTAAATACTCACTCCAAGTAATCCAACTATCCAGATGCATAAAATCAAAGACTTGATACACTCTTTCACCCAGATTTGTTTTGAACACATATATAGCGAGTACAAAAAAGATGATAACTTATCGAAGGTTGCATTACATGATCAGGAGGGGTATATAAAATATGAACTCTTCTGGAACTCCTCCTTGCATGAACAGGGACAGATCTAGATATGATAAGCAGTCTGTGGGGGATCATACTTTCTAGCCCAGGAAATTCCTCTTCTCAACAAATCAGTAACGAAACTTATGGAAGATAAGATTCATATCATCATAGAATGTAGAATGAAGCAAAATTCTTCATATATATTTTTTGATAACGTTTTGGATGTTTATTCCTCACAGGTTTTCCTTGAAGATGCAGATTGGATATTCAATAACTTATTGAATATGAAGGTGATCGTGTTGATAGTAATTCAATTAGATTACTTATAGGGATGTTTTATAATATTTTTAGCTTTATGTAGCATATACTATACTATGTTATATATATTTTTTCATTCCTAGACTACATATGGACTATATTTTCATTGATGGATAAACTTATATTTTTTTTTCATTCTTAGACTACAGATGGACTATATTTTCATCGATGGATAAACTCACAGACTATACGGGGATCGTATTTGGACTATGATGGATTATGTTACTTATGACTAGATGGATGTATATATTTTTAACATAAAGTATAGTATTTTTAGTTGTGAAAAAAAGAGTGATTTTTCTTTAACAACATTAAATTTATTTTGGATAACTATAGTTATAGTATAACTATACTTAAATAACATTGATTCAAGCAAATTGTCAAAAAATCCAGTTAAAAAGGTATGGCAATTATGATATTAATTTATATAATATTATGTATATTTAAATTAAAAAATATTTTAGTATTTGCAGTCTATTTATTCTACATTTTGGACTTTACGGTAGGTTTTGGTCACAATTTTGTAATTTTTTTTGGTAAAATTGAAATTTGGAAGTATTTAATTATGTTTTTAAATCCATAAATAGATATGACACTCTTGAATATCTCCATGTCACCCAAATTATGCAATTTTCATAATATAAATAATTCTAAGATTTTTAAATGATTTTAAACCAAACTCCAAACAACATAAGATGAAAAAAAAAAAAAAAAATTGAAAATATAAAATATTTAAACTACACCATTTTATATTTTACAAAAATATTATTCTAATTTTGTAATCTTAAACATTTCAACAATTTATTTTGTTATATTTTAATTCTTTTTATTCATTAAAACATTTTATTCTTCATAAATATCTTTAAAAATATTTATACAATGCATTACAAAACTATTCTAAATATTCAATATTTCCTCCATAATTTATGAACACTCATGTTTACAATGCAATTAATGTCAAAGATCTCAACTCCTCTTGTAAGTTTTTTTTAATCTAATGAGAAGCCCTATTTAAATTATATGCCCATCCATTTACTCTATTGGTCAAGCAACTAAAAAAAGGAGACACATACATAGAGCCATATGATACAGTCACACTACTGGATTCAATATCACTTTGTAGACTTTCTTTTTCCACTTCTATATAAAAAGTTTTGCAATGCCTTTTTTGTTTTGAATTTTTTTTTGTCCATTCGATTCCCTTTGTCAAAATCAATTGTCTAAGAATATTTCCAAGTCAAGTTTATACCTGGATTGAGGTAACAAACATTATTGACCCTTAGATTCATTGCTGAAGAGAGATAACAAATATTAGCAATTTATCAAACCTATATGCACCAACAATTCGTTAGAGGTACGGACTTGCTACTGAACAACTTCCCTTGTATATGTGTAAGAATGTTATTAATAAACTTCAAAATCATATATAATAATAAAAACATATAATTACAATACTTTTGTATCAAAATTAAAATTACAATCTAATAACATTAACATCAGTTTCCTATTAATATTAATTGTATTAAGTAATTTTATTCTTATTAAATGTATTAGATTTGACATTATCTTATTCTAAGTTTATTTATGCAAAGTAATCAAATCTCAATTAAAACATTCAATTGAATTATGATTGGATCTTTCCCTCATCCTTTTTATTTTGCAACAATAATTGTTCCAAGACATTCACAAGGATAACACAAGGTGATGGTCAAAACTTGATTTTATCTAATACGAAAAAGTGATTAAAAGGATGGTTTTCTACAAATTTTGAGCGAATTGTAAGCGGATTATATGGAATTTTATTTTTGACCCAACCCCCAAATTTTGAGTGAATTGTAAGCGAATTATAGGGATTTTTATTTTTGGCACAACCCTCATTGCACCATATTGAGCAATATAATATACTGGTATCATATTGTGTTTTTGTAAGTTGGAAGCTATTCTATTAAAAAAAGAAAATAATAGTACATATGAAGTTACAAAACATAGAAGTCGACCTGCTCATGGGAAGTAGCAGACATAGATGTTCAGAGAAGAGCTGGACCCTCCCCTTAGGAGGGAAAACAGATCGACAGAACCGGGACCCTCCCTCTAGGAGGGAAAATAGGCCTAGAAAGAGAGACTTATACCAAAAGACAATCAGGTTCATGGAAAAGACCAGACCAGCATGTAGAGCCAACATACATTCAGAAAACGACATGAAATCGTGACAAAACCTGAGTATGGCTTGTGGAGCCCGCATACATTCCGAAAAAGACATGAAATCATGACAATACCTAATTATGGCGTGTAGTAATGTTCCTCGACAATGGGGCAACCAAAGCCTGTGGAGGCAGGCTGAGTTGGCGCTTTCGCTGGATCATCACTGGAAGAATCCATCACATTGTTGCTAGTGGCGTCGTCCTCAACATTGCTACCTGCAGGGGGCTGTTTTGCTGGGAGAGGGGCGTTCTTTTTGGCCACGACTAGATGGGAGGAGAATTTACTTGCTGAAAGAGTGGAAGTGCAGCTCTGCGGTGGGGTAATGGAGGTGGGAGGAGGGACAGAGTTGGAGGCTGGGGAAATAATGGTGCTAACAGGAGCAAGCGGTGGGCGTGGAGTTGTTGGAGGAGCCAATGATGGGAGATGAACATGAGGCACACGAGCCAAAGGTTGGGAAAAACACTGGAGGATGAGGTGGATGAGCAAATTTTTTATGACCCAATAGTTTCTCCTTCGTTCCAGGGTTTGTCCAACAGCGTTGGCAGCTTTGGATAACTCGTCCTCGCAGTCATTGACCATAAGCCAAACCGCTTCAAGGATTTCGATATCAAAATCTTCCCCGCTGGCCTGTGCTGAGAGCGGAATTGGGTGCTCCACTTGAGCACCTCTACCCTAACGGGCACGACGAGGAATGCCGCGCCGCCTCTTGGGCATGGTGGAGTGGCGAAGAAGACTGTTAGAACCAGAGCCGAGAGCGAAATTGCAGGGGGTGATGAAGGTTGGGAGCTTCAGAGGACAGAATTGCTGGAGTGACGGGGGCAAATGAACTGTCATAGTGCGAGACTGAGGATGATAATGGCGGGCACGTTGGCCCATGCAGCAGGTTGGCGTATTTACTATGCCTTGCATTGAGTTGGTGGCCGAGTCCCATCGGCAGAGCTGGAGCTGGCCATGTCCTAGACCGAAATAAAGGCCCACTGCCATGAGGTGAGTGCAAAATGACATCACGCGGGAGAAGGGACGACCCTGTTAGCCTCCCCGTGTCATTGGTAGCGTGGCAGACACCCACATCCGAGTTGGTATCATATTTATTTAGAAGTAAATGTTATTCAAAATGATGAATTCCATTAACACACTAATTTGGGGCAAAATTAGGGAAGTTTAATTTTAGCTTGTTCATAATTCCACTAGGAAGATTGCCACTTTTTAGAGAGGTTGCAATAAAATCAGAGACATGGAAATGAACTTGAACAACCATGAAATTTAGACACCATGAAATTCATGTCTAAATCTCTTGTTGCTAAGGTAATTTCCATTGTATTAGTTTCATTTTTTGGCATTATTTACTATTCTAGTTTGTCTAGAGAGTGAAAAGTAGAACTCAATGTTTCAAAGAGTCTATGGACGAGTGAGAAAAATGTATATTGTTGTAGGTAGTGATTTTAGTGTTGAATTAATTTATTGGATTCAGTTTATACTTTTTGTAGGCAGGGATAACTCATAGAATAATTCTCCAATTCCCCATGGTCATCAGACAATTTCTTTGTGTAAAATTCCACTCGCATGATTTGATTGATTTTTAGGTTGATTGCATCCATTATCCATGGTATTGAATCATTCATTATCACATTTACAAGGTTCACAATTCCTTTTAATTAATCCATTAGATTTATTTTTAAATGATGATGAATTTTAATGGTTGATTCAATGCTCCTTGTTGCACTTGAATGAATTTATGAAAGTAGAGTATTGGTCGTAGTATTATTTTACATAAAATTGAGAAGATCATTTACATTATGCTCTATCATTCATATATATCATTTTCATTGTTTCTTATTCCCATCATTTAATAAAATTTTCCTCCATTTAATTAAAACATAGAAGTTGATTAAGCTAGTTTGCATTTTAATTCCGGGTTATGGAATGACATGTGAATTTACTTATTTATTAATGATATTATGATTCAAGGTATCCTCTTATCATTTTCCCCTTCCATCATTTCAATACTTTTATTTATTGTTGAATGTTTGAAAGAAAGCGAGTTTTTTTACTATCTTCATACAATGTTTCACATGTGTATATTCCTTGACTAAGAAGATTGGAAACGTGGAAAGGATGAAGACTGTAAAAGAGTGGAGGAATTTCTTCCATAAATTATAAATCTTGCTCAAATCAAGAGGGGATCCATTGAATCATGCTTCATGCTTGAAGAATACTGGAGTGAAGAAGACATAAATTGTTGCTTCTATCAAAACAATTAATGTAAGGACACTGCAATTTCCATCCAACTACAACTGCAAAAATCACTCAAATAAAGGTGTTAGAGATTGTGAAATCCAAAGAAAGACTGAAGAGTTTGTAATCCAATGCACAAGTGTTTGAAGTATCATCCAAGCATGAATTAACAATAGAGGTAATGTGTTTGCCTAAGGTTTTATTCGTTAAGCTTCATTGTACATGAGTGCAATTTGTAATATGATTTATTAAACATTTAATACTCACAAGTGTAAACTTGTTGAATACTTATAACTAGTAGGTGAAATGAGTTAAGAACTCTTATAACTAAATAGACTCATTAAGTAAATGAAGTGTTAGGAAGCTTGAAGGCCATTTCTTGTTATGCACCAATTCCCAAAATAACTTAAAATAAGAAATTAAGAGTAATTCAATTCCTTAAGAATGAAGAAAAGAGATGATAAAAATATTCTTAGAGGGATAAACCTCCTTTTACAATGTATCAAATACACAAAACAAGATGAGATAATCCTAAACTAGGTCTCCTTGGTATATATATAGGATATAAAAGGTACAATTACAACTCTAGCCAATCATACAACTACAATTAAAGTCCAAGCCGAAAAATAAAGACAATACTAATATAATAATAGAAATGTATTTCATTATATATATATATGTCCCTCCCATTAAAACAAGTGTTGTCCTCAACGCTTGATTAGTTTTGGATGTTTTGCATGAAGAACTCAAATTTCCATGCCACCTCTTCTATTGGCAAGTTCTTCCACTTGATGATGTACTTAGTAATTGTTCAATTTTGTGGTTGCTTGATTCTTGTGTCAAGGATTGTTTCAAGTTCTAGTAACAAATTCCCTTCTTCATCAATCTATGGTAAAATAGTTTAGATTGAGATTTTTCCATGAATTACCCATTTTAGGCAAGAAACATGGAAGACTGGATGTACACGTGAAGATGGAGGAAACTCCAATTTGTAAGCCATACTTCCAATCCTCTAGAACACCTTATAGGGACTATAGTACTTGGGTGCTAATTTGTTGTCCTTTTTTAATTGCTCGAGTGACATCTATTTGCATGGTTGTAGCCTAAAAAATACCTAGTCTCCCACTTCAACTTTCCTTTCTGTGATGTTGATCTGCTTGTTAATTCATCCTACTTTATTCTATAGCCAAGTTATCTTTCAATAGATGGAGAACCTCTTGTTTGTGCTCTATATGATCCTCCAATACTTGAACCTTAGCTTTCTCTTTCAAGGGTGATGTGATGGAAGGAGGATGATAGCCATAAAGTTCCATAAATGGTCACATTTTTTATGAAGCATGGAAAGAAGGGTTGTACCATAATTATGCTAAGGGAAACCACCTAAACCATTGTGTTTGTTTATCATATGCAAAGCAAGGAAGATACCCTTTCTAGGCATTTATTCGCAATCTCAAATTTCCCATTAGATTGAGGATGGGAAGAGGAGTCGTGAGCCAAATAAGTTCCCAAACAAGAAAGCTTTTCCTTCCAAAAATTATCAGTGAAAAGCTAGATCTATCACTTACAATAATCTTGGGGATTCCATGTAACTTCTAAATTGTTTCTATGATTGTTGCAACTAATGTACTTGCTTTAAAAGGATGAGACATAGAGCATACAATATTGTGTGAGTTGATCCACTACCACCATCATAAAAATATTTCCTTTTGAATTTGGTAGACCTATAATAAAATCCATTGAGACTTCGTCCCACTTGCTGAGGTGTCAACCTTATAGGCTAAGTGAGGTTGGGGGAGGAAACATTTCCTTCTCTATAAGTGTTAGAAGAAACCCTTCTAGTAGCCATATTTTTGTGTTCCAACTTTCCTTGCCAAACTAAAGGAATTTTTCGATTATTTAGGTTCAAAGAGACGTACCTCATGTTGAATTCTCTCCTTTAAAGTGGCAATAAAGAGATTTAACAAATTATACTTTGGAATGTTTTTCACTCTAAGACTCAACTTTTGAAACTACTTAATGTGCTCTATAATTGAACCTTTTTGCTTGAGATTTATCAATTGGATAAAGAAGGTGTTGATCCTAATATCCCCATAATATTCTATCAATTCATCATTAAATATACACCAAGAAACAATAGAGTATTTTTTACAGTCAGAAAACCATCGATACCATACAAATTGATCAGGTTCTAAATACAAGGATGCAATAGTTACCGTTTGTAAAGTTGGCACTTGGTGTAAATCAAAGAATTTGTCCATATGAAATATCCATTTTATTGGATAATTTCCATTAAATTTTTTCATGACAATCTTTGAAATAGTTCCTTGGTCTTGAGTTGAACCCCTAATGATGTGATGAATGATCAAATGTCAGGGACTCGAACCTCTTGTTGTCCAACTTTTTTACAATTCCCTCTCGTTGTCCTTCTCGTCTTCTTGAGGATTTGAATTATGCGGAAAGAGAGGTCTCTCATTCATAATTCCCCCCTTAATAACTTTGACATCCTCTTTATTATCCATTTTTTCGAGATCCTCTTTATTGGCCATCTCCCTCGCCATCTTTTCGAGATCCTCTTTACCAATCATCTTTTTCAACTCACTTTATTTATCATTTTTTTGGTTTACCAACTAAACATGTCATTGACTTTACATTCAATTCCCTAAACTTGGCCTCCAAATTGGATAGTTGGTTATGCATTTTTTCATTATTTTTTTCACTAGTCATGGTTGAAATTTTCCCATTGATATTTATCAAAAATATTCTCTATTTAATCTCAATCACACCTTTTGAATCAACCAAAATAGTTATTTCAATCAAAATTTATGCAAGTTTCAAGTCAACATACCTTTAAAAACCCTAGTTTGTAAGTTGTATTGTTGGCCGACCTTTCTCATGATGTATATCCGAAACTTTTCCCCTTTAAGTATGAAAGTTTTTCTTCTAATATCCTAGTATGTCTTCTTTGCAATGTCATAGGTTTGATCCAATTATGATGTGTCAAGACAGAGTTATGGCAACTTACCCAAAACATGTTAATTTTTTCCCTTTCAAGAGAGCGAATTTGTACGGACAACCATGTGTCTGTTTTTCATTTTCTGCTTCTGAAATTGTACCAAAAACTCTATGACCTATCTTTCTAATAAAATAGGTGGCACTCAATTTGGATCTCTCAATATTTATACATACAAAATTTACCCATAACACCTCTTTGAGACTTGTTTTTGGACTAGTAAAAAACCCTAACTTTCTCAAAATATAACTCCAAACTTCTAATGAATCGAGACCTTAAATTCTTTTTATAGATACTTTTCTACATCCTCTGAGGCGCCAATTTTTTCTATCTGAAACATTTCCAAAAAAACGTTATTGTAAAAGTGGCTTTGATACCAAAAGTTATTACATCCTCTTAGGCGCCAATTTTTTCTATCTGAAACATTTCCAAAAAAACGTTATTGTAAAAATGGCTTTGATACCAAAATTTATGCACCAAATTTCCAAAAGACCATAAAATAAGAAAGTGAGAGTAATCCAACGCCTTAAGAAAAAAAATGAATGAAAAACCTTTTTGAAGGGGATACCTCATTTTAAAAATGTATCAGATACACAAGACAAGATGAAATGATCCTAAACTAGACATCCTTGGTGTAAATGTAAGAAACAAATGGTACAATTACAATTCTAGCTTACCATACACTTACAATTAAGGTCCTAGTTGACCAATAAATAAAATACTAATATTATAATATAAATTTAATGTCACAATATATAGAAGGATTAACGTAGCTAATATTATTTATATAAATAGAGCCTTCATCTTCAAGATGAGGAACTCCTTTTTCCAAGGGGATCTTGAGAGAATAATTGTGGAATTTGAATTTCAAGATTCATTGGGTGGAGGTAACATAGTCACATGATATTGTAACATTGTGTAATTCAATATATATGTTCTTTAATGGCTAGCCATGAGTACTTTCTTTGAATTTGTAGCCAATTAGTTTTACTTGGTATTATATTTTACTTTGCCCAACTAAATTGATGAAGAAATTTGAATTTATTGGTTTTGTGAACACAATGAATTCATGCATATCAAGGAACATGAATATGTATTTTGATTCCAAACAAATTCAATTAATTCCAGTACTTGTGCTTGATCTTCCATTTCCACAATTTTTTATTTATGCAATTTCATTTCATCATTCGAATCCCAACAATATATAATCTTAAAAATAAATAACAAAATAAAAACCCAAAATCAATAGCTAGCAATAAAGGTGATGGAATCACTAATCATGGAAAGAATTCTGATTTGGGCATTTCTACCTTGTGAATTCCATGTGAAAGTTGACTTGGGACATTTTATTGCATTAACGAGGAGCAATCATTTTTACTTTATTAACATGACTACATTAGCATGACTACATCCATTATAGGTTCTTGCAAGTGGATGATGGGTACATGTAGGTGGGATGCTACAAGAAAGTCTTTCCTTCCTACTCCAACTTTCTATCAGTTTAACCAAATCCTTCTTAATAGAGAATTCCTACATTAACCCTTTATCCAACATTACTATGGAGGTCAAGAGATTATAAATTGTCTTGGAAGTGTGTTGTCCAAATATATGTTGCTTTCCATGGTATTTTCCTTTTTCATCAACCATTGTACCGCATATGAACATGGAAGAATTTGTGGCCATGTATTTGATATCATTACACCATGTAGTTCATGCATGTACAAACAAACATTTCTTCACTAGGGGTATTGAAAGTAGCTTTGGTGGTGGATGTTCCATTTGGTATGTTTGAAAGAGGTTATTGCATGTCTGCTTAGAAGGTCAACCAATGTTGGAAGAGGTGTTGTCTATTATTGGATCCGACTCTAATGTAGTGGGTGCTTCAACTTCTTTATTCTTTAAACTCTTGTCTTTCCTCAAATTTTTAGTGCCAATCTTATACTTTCATCAACACCAAATTCCAAGTGGTTAGTTGTTAGCAATAAAAACCAATAATGAATGTTTTCTATTATATGTCTTACATAAATAATCTTTCGAAGTCATTAATTCCCTAAGAATATTTTATGGGTCAAAATGACTCGTTCTACAACTCAAATCACATCGTTCGAAATGAATACCATACCTCACTATCTTGCTTGAATATGCACTTATAATGTGTAATTCAAGTAGTATAGACTAAATCACATGGTTACACAAATTTGGGCACTTCCCAATGATTTGAGTCTCAAGTCACAGACCTCGAACAAGTTTTGTATTGAATGCTTGTTTTTCTTGAAACAAAACTAGCCCTTTTCAAAAGGGATATACGCTAGCTATAGGTTTGAGCTCACTCAAAACAAATGACTCACTACTAATTAAATTATTAACTCATTAGGGAGTGAAAATTATTAACCCATTAGAAGTGAATTGCTCGTTTGATAGCTTGGAAATTATTAACCCATTAGGAGTGAATTACTCGTTTGATAGCTTGCAATTGCTTTTCCCAAAAAATGAAGAGTTAATTAAGTTTGACAAAGGGCTTAGCTCATGCTCACTAAAACAAATACAATGCATGATTAAGAGAGGCACCAATCATACTTATATTAGCCATAAAGGAATACAAAGCAATACCAACAAGTTCTCCCAGCTTTAGCTATTTAATTCTTTGGAGCCAATAACCCAAAAATGTGACCTTTGAAATATGATGATAGTGATTTTTTTTATTCAATGCGAAAAATGTTTAACTTTATATTAAGAAAGTTGAAACTAGATAATACAAAAAATTGTAGTCAAAACGATCCTTCTTTCACAACAACCTCAACCAGAGAGGATCGTAAACTAGATCAATTACATCCATAATTCAGCCATATAAACAATTATCCAAAGCATCATAATAACCACTATCTGGAGAAGATGGCATTTAACATGCATTACATAATAAAAAATACCAATCAACTAAGAGGAAAATCCTTCAAGTTGTGTCCAATATCTCTGTCGTAGAGAGAGAGGAATTGTTCCAAACCTCAAAATGAATGATGCCATCCATTTCACCTATCCCTACCTTTGACAATCTATCAACCGCATCATTGTGTTCTCAGTAAATATGCTGAAAAGATATGCTATTGAACGAAGATATCAACCTTTTAACTTTCATATTCCAGTGATCCAAAATAAGAGAATGAAAGTTTGAAACCCCATTTTCCCATCCAATGACAACCTGTGAGTCCCCAAACATCATCACTTCCTCAATCCTATAGGCCTCTGTCAGATAGAGAATACCCCAAAGAGCCAGGAGCTTTGCTCTAGAGTTGGTCCCTCTCCCTACCTTCATTCATCCATTGATAACTACCTGGGAGTTAAATTTTAAGACAAAGCCTGCTCCACATATACCTTCTTGTGTCGCACTGTCAAAATAGCCCACAGGACGTGCCAAATATAAGATGGGGATTTGAATGAAACGATGCCTCTTTAAATGCTTCAGTCTACGTTAATCCGAGAAGGACCCCATAATTCTGGAAACAACAACCACTTGGTCACCTCTAATCCCATCAAAAACTTCTCTATTGCGTGCCTTCCAACACTCCCTTAAAATAAATAAAGGCATAGATATTAGAAGTTTCTCCTTTGTGAACCAAATATGTAGGTTATTGTTCAAAGTTTCACCATCCCATCTAACAAATACATTAAAATGGATGCTCAAAGCCTTCATAAAATTCATAAAAAACGGACAAGGACCAGACAAATGTTTCATTGGTTTCGCACAAGATGCATCTACTTGGGCGAAAGATGCCTTTAACCTGAAGAGCATCCCAAGTGAGGATCTTTTTGTTCAAACACAACCACATGAAGAGTTTTATCTTTAGCGGACATTGAGCCTTCCAAATCCATTTATCCACCAACAGGTGCTTACCATAGATTCATTTTCAAAAATCAAATTGTAAGCCAACTTAGCCGTAACAATTCCACTTTCTTTATTCCGTCCCCAAACTAACTTATCAAGAGTGGATGAAAGAGTAATACCTGCATGATTCAGTCCTTCCTGATACCTATTTCACTCTTCCACACATCTTCCCTCCAACTGTAAGTCCTGAGATGATGACCACTTAAAATGACCAACGGATCCCTCCTTCCAAACCTATTGCAAAACCACAATATTTTTGTTATGAAGAACATAAATTAGCCTCCTCGACAGCCTGTAACCCGCTTTGATTCCCACTATTGGATCCTACCCAATATTTGCTTGAATGCCTCTTCCAACTGCCCATTCAATTGCATGATTTATTAAAGGGAAACTATTCATAAAACTATTCCAAATGCATGGAGATTTCCTCTTAAAATTCCTGATCCAATGTTGTGGATTCATATAGTTCAAGTATTTTGACCTAATGATCCTGCCCCACAGTCCCAGATTGAAAAGACATCGCCATATGATTTTGGCACACAATGCTTGATTAAAACTTGACAAACATTTTATACCCCGCCCACACAAACTATAGGCGTATCCAAAATATCCCATGCACATAAGTGGAACTTACCACCATCTAGCCTTCTTGGCCAAAGAAATTGAAATACCAATTTTCTAATAGACGACGTTACCGAGCTCGAAATTTGGAATAAGAAGAAGCATAATACATGAATACTTTGCAATACAGATTTTATCAGAGTGATTCTTCCTCCCAAAGAAAGATATCTAAAGGACCAACAAACTATTTTCCGAGAGATCCTATGAATAAGCCACTGCCAATCCTTCGAAGTGTACGAACAAGGTTTAAGGATGAATCCAAGTTATTTGAAACCGACAGTGAAGTCCACCATTTTATAATTAAGAAGCTCGACTACCGACGATCTCAAAACTTCATCAACATTTTGATAAATAAAGCATGCTTTCTCTTTATTGACTTCAAGGCCCGAAGCTTCACAAAACAGAGATGATATATTTGAAGGATCTCCACTCCTCAATTGTTCCTTTCCCAAATAATAGAACATCATCGACAAAAATAAGATGAGTTAAGTTAATGGTCCCTACGAACAACACTCCCACAATATCCTCATTCTCCTTTTCATTCCCCAATAGGAGACTGAGACCTTCGATTGCTAGAATTAAGAGATAGGGGGACAGAGGGAAACCCTATCTAATGCCCTTGCAACCCGAGAAAAACTAAGAAGGCGACCCATTTATTAAGACCACAAATCTGGCAGAAGTAACACAACCCATGATCCAAGAAGAAATATTGTATCAGGAAACTAGTCCGAGTAAGAATTAATCTAAGATAGGACCAATATAGATGATCATAAGATTTAATTAAATCTAATTTAAGAATAAAGGCCTATTTCTTACTCATCTTCAGAGAGTGTAAACATTCCTGAGAAATACCAACTACATCCTGTAGTTGTTTATTTGGCAGAAAACAAAATTGGTTCTCGGAGATAAACTTGTCTAGAGAGGGCTTCAATCTTTCAGCTATAATTTTCGACATAATATTATACAGTAGATTACATAATGATATAGGACAATAATCGCTGAAGCTCTCAATATTGTCCTTCTTCGGAATTAGAGTGATGAAAGTGGTATTCAAGATACCTGGAACCCCACCGATCCTTCTAGACTCATTCACCGCAACAATAATCTCAGGACCCAACAAATCAAATAAATGAAGGAAGAATGCAGCCGTCCACCAATCAGGGACGAGACTTTTGTCATTTGAAAAATGGCACAAAATGTTCTTTACCTCCTCCAATGATATCCGAGCCCTAATCTTTGAACAATCCTCCTCCCCAAAGAGACGGGGAAATAACTTTATGGATTTCAACTGACTTAAAAGACTAGTATAGGGAGGTTTTGAGAAAATACCTTGAAAGAAATCAGTCCCCGAAGACTTGAGGGCCTTATCTCCCAACACCAACTCACCCTGAGAGTTTTTATATCCCAAATTTCATTTGTCATTTTCCGCATATTTGCATACCAATGGAAAATATTAGTAATATTGTCCCTAACTTCCATCCACACTGCCCGACTTTTCTGCCTCCATGTCTCCTCCTTTTTCCTCAGAATCTTCCTCCTCTAAGTATCCAGTATTACCAAGCTAGCCTTTCTTTCTTAAAAAAAATGCATCATCCACCCCTTCATAGAGGCTTTGGTACTCTTTCTCAATCCTCTCCAAATCCTCCACATTCTTTTTCTTCCTCTCATTCTCCATTGCCTGAATTCACTTTTTAACAGATTTAGTTTACAAACCAGATTACTAATAACAGAACTACCAGTCCCGTTGTCCAAATTACACCAACAGTCATAAAAAAAATCACAAAAGATAGGTTCCTTAAGCCATACATGATTAAATTTAAAAGGATAGTGTACCAAATCACATTCAAAGTCTAACTACAAGCAAATAGCTGTGTGATCGAAGAAATGGTTGCATAGGCCCAAGTTCTGAATCTGCCAATGTCCTGCCCAAGTTCTGAATTTGCCAATGTCCTCACATAAAGACTTCACCGTTAAAAATCTATCTCGGTGTTTTGCTACTCCAATAGTGCCACATCGACTATTGTACAAAGTCGGGACCAATACATGAGGCAAAACATCTATAAGATTTGTCGATTCAAACAAGGATGTAAAATAATCAACCAACGGGTCCATTATTTTACCTCTACTTGCACTTCATTTGGAAAAAACGTATAATTTAGATTGCTTTCCAGAATAAGAGCTTTGTTATTTAGATAACCTGCATGGGATACCAAATCCCATAATTCACGACAATTCTAATAAGGTGCATACACATTAAGAATACACACTTCTTCATTTAAACCCTTAAGCTTCCCTTCCACCAAAATCCCAACACAAGTAACAAAAGCCTTTAAGTCCGCAACTTCTGGATCCTAAGCAACCAAAGTGCCACTCGACAAATCGATAGAAGCCAAAGTAAAAGTATGCCAAATCAGTTTAATTTTAAGGAGAAATTCTCAAGCACTATCTGCTGAAATCATAGTCTCTTGTAACAGCAAAACCCATGGTTTGAGAACCCCTAGGAGGTGTTTCAGGGCAATGCATTTAGGGTCGTTGCCAAACCCTTGGATGTTAAAAGAAACTTGAATCATGAGAGGACCACACTAGGGGATGAATAATCTCTAAGATCCCACAAAACCACGTTGAGAACCTCATTGGAGAGGTGAGGTAATCCTTTATTAAACAGAGAAGAGACCAACGGATTTTTTCAAACACTAGAGACTCCATCCCCCACAACAACACCCCTTGCCTGCTTTGATTTTTTGGGATTTCTGGCCTTTTTAAGGGTGACATTAGGGTTGTGTAAAGAGGATATTGGGAAGACCTCAAACCCCTCAGCAACCGGAAAAATACCTTAAGAGGGACTTTACTTCCATCCAAGATCCCCAAACAATCCTGAAATAAGGAGGAGGAGATGAAAATATCCATGGGACTAATATTACCGGTCCTTAACAAGGGGGAATCGCCAGGAAGGAAAGGCGGGGGAGAGGAGACCATAAGAGTCCCCACATCCTCACTAACATCCAAGGGGTCTTTAGAAGCATTCCCCGCAACTAGGAAGCCTTTGTCTTCCAAGACCTCAGACCCACCTAAAAGGTTTACAAAACGAGGGTTTACAGCATCCCCGACATTCGATTCCTCCATAGCAAAAAAATGAAATAGAAATAGACTCTCGAACTTGATCAATTGATAAAAACTTTAAAATCGTAGGGAGGGTTTCAACAAACTTACCAACAAAATACCCCGCCAAATCCCTATCCAGGAGTAATGGGATATTGATATCCGTTGCTACATCCCCTAGGCCACCAAATTCAACCATAGGCGTCTTCAAGAGAAGATCCTTCACAAACCCTAAAAAGAAATCCACCTTCTGATGACCCCTCTGCTTGCATTTGAAGCATATGCACGGAACACGCCAGTAGTTGATATTTTGAATGAATGAACCTCCCTCCCATACCACCTCTAAATCATCCAAAAGACAACCATCTATATCAATATCCACCAAAATTTGAGGAGCCATCTACTCAACCCCCATGAGGTGAGCCGCCTCCATCATACTGAAGCTACCAATGGAATTTGCTATGCCCATGAAACCCTTAATGTTCCAATAGAAAATAGGAAATTATGGCAGAATTACCCACAAGTGACGTCTAGGAAAATATGTCTTCTCGGGGTCAAAATCTAGTTGCCAATGAGCAAGAACCAAGGACCCCCGCCCAAGAAGCCAATTGTGGGATTCAATGGCCTGACGGTGCTCCACTGACAAGAAGTGGAAAACAACCCATCCATTGACGAGTGTCATCACCCGAGGCATAATAGAAATGAAAGGCTACCACTTAACCCTAATCCATGTAAGGATGTCCTCCCGAGAGAAACACAAAAACTCAAACATGTCGACCAGGTCCCTCTCGGCTAGATGTTCAACCATATCGTAGGTGACATCATGCCCCAGGACACAGAGTGACCTCCCCTTCTTAATTTTTTCAAAATGCAAACGACCCTTAGCATATTTCAATCCACAGGAATTTTTGGCACCATCAACCTTAGTTTCCTCACGACCAGAAAAATATGAAAAACCCAAAATTTTCACCACACTGCTCTGACAAGAGGGTTTGTTTCGAGTCAATACATCCTCTATACGAGAAAGCAAAGGGGAATTTGAAGAGACCCAAGCACGATCGTGCGACCGACACACTATGCCAGGTTTCGACAGAATAATATTAGACATTCTGACACCCCCTACTCACATGCGCTCATGGAAAAATACCCAGTGAAGGAAATGACAACGAAATAATAAAACCCCCGAGAAAATAGGGTCAAACCGAAAAAGGAGAGAGATTCCCACTTATTTTAACTTGGTTGGTACTAGGCCTGGTAATGAACCGATTGGACTCTAGGAACTCAACACCCTTACTCATGCAACCACCGAGCAAGGTTGAAGGTTAGGGTATCAAAAGCAAAGCCATGCACAAAGGAATTCATGGCCTTTGGAAAAGTATTCCAACAATTGTGATAGTGATACCCTTTGTAAAATGCGTAGATGATAGTTATATCCATAATGTAAAGAGGGATACCAAATTTAATTTGGAAAAAGGTAATACTAAAAGTATATAATAAACAACATCTTAAATCGAGATCAAAACCAAATTAGATGACCGATCTAAACTTCTAAAGGCTTTACTAGGTGATTATGCTGATGGAAAAAACACAAATGTTTTATTTTCACCCTTCCCAAGTCAACCCACTCCAAACCCTTGGAAGCACTCTGAATCATCGCAAATAGTGGAGGAGAGAGGCACAATAAA
The DNA here is from genome assembly GCA_001517045.1 of Pseudotsuga menziesii. Taxonomy (NCBI): domain Eukaryota; kingdom Viridiplantae; phylum Streptophyta; class Pinopsida; order Pinales; family Pinaceae; genus Pseudotsuga; species Pseudotsuga menziesii. Next base: position 269,252 of record LPNX010001586.1, on the reverse strand, counting down.
CACCCCCCGCGGAACTCAAAATTGTATTGGTTATTGAGTGAATGGCCATTTACAAGTAATTTGAATGAATACAGTGTGAACTCAAAATGGCGATATAAACAGTGTCACACAAGGCACATTAAATTCTATTCCATGGCATCAAATTCTTAGCAATTTGAATTATAGTGAGTTATTAACTTCACACAAACCAGAGTAATCAATAGTTAATGGCTCTTGGGTTTTCTCTATTCATTACTCATTAGAGAATGAGGGGCATGGATTTCATACTAATTGAACACTGTAGAATCAAGCTTGTGCAAATATGGTGGTTGTCACCAGGGTTGAAATTTGACGTCCTAAATACCTTGCACGTTAAGAAATTTTTATATGACATTTTAATTTTAACATTGTCTTTCATTTGATGTTTAAATCTTAATTTTACCCATCATAATATAATTATTGTTTTTTTTAAATAACATTCATAATAACTATATGAAACATTGAATTCTCATAACTATTGTAATAGAACACTGTTGAGGCCTGGAAAATCGCAGGTAACAACAGTTAGGGATTCTCCCCAATAAACGTTTCCAACTAGCCCGTTACTGTTTGGTATGGGGAATCCGTCCTGTTTACGGTCCGGCTACCGCAGGTCAAGCAACAAATTAAAATGTTTTACCGGTTACGGCTGGGTCCACCGTGTATCTTTTTTAGTTTTCTATGCTTAAGGTATGATGTGCAAGTGCCTAACTAAATATGCAAATGATAGAGATAACGAGGAGGGTCACAATGTGATGCGCAGGTCCTTACCTCTCGTCTTACCTCTCTCGCATCTAAATCACAAACAACAAAAACTAACTAAGACTACTTATCCTATCCCCATGGAGCAAAACTATCATTAATGGTGAGTAATGTATTTCAGTGCATGCATTAAGAAAGATTACAGATAGCTGTTAAATTTTTCAGAACACATGAACATCAATAGAAATATAAACAACAAGATAGCTTATTGTTAATTACAACATTCATTACTCAAAGTGGAAATTTCACAGAATAAACCAGAGTACATTCATAACATGAAAAGAAATTCAATGAGTTAGAACGATCTCACAATTAATGGAAATAAGCTGGAAACGAAATAGTTCACATTCAACTGGTCCATAGCAAAACATTTGAAACATTCCACAAACTTTTTCCAGCAGAAGCATGTAACTCTTTATTGTAAAAGGAATTAGTTCTTCTTACAATACACTCTCAAAAATGGTATGGAAATAAGTGCCTTTCTACATCTAACTCTCCTATGTTTATACAAAAAGCAAAACCTTTGGGCTGCCCCTCAATGACTTTTGAGCTTCCCCAACTTTTTATTTCCAAAATTTCGTCTTGTAGCATGTGCACATACTTAATACAATATATTACATTTTAAATCAAAAAGTATTTTAGAGCTTTTATGAAGAGGGACCAGCTTGGTCGTTGATGAACTTCTTCCATGCCTGGGCCTCTGCTACTATGCCTTCAAATATGGAAGGTTCAAGAAAACAAATATTTATCTCATATTTAGCAGCCTGGTTCTTTACTCCTTCTATCCTTTCCGGAGTCAGGCGCAACTGATCTTCTAGTAGATGTATACTCACAGCTGCACGTGCCACTGCATTCTTTAAAATTCGTTCATCTAGATCCTTTGCTTGTTGGATCTCTTGCTCGTCTTCCTGATATCTATTTTGTAGATGTTCTATAAACAATTCATGTTCTGGTATCGCGCCCACTCTTTTCTTTGCAGAAGTCTGGCATTGATTATATCTAGCAAGCACCCTCCTGCAGTATTCGGCACATGCTCCCTTTGTTTTCTTTACAGTTTTCTTGAATTCTTCTGCAACATTAATTGCAAACTCTAATAAATCATATTATTGTTTAAAACTCTGCTGGTCCTTAACTGGTAACTCTGCAGGTGATTCCTTATTTGCTTCGGTCCATACCATTCTTCCTGTTAGAACCTCCAAAATATCTTGAGATTTGTCTAGAAAATACGAAGTAGTGTCCAAAATTTCTTCTAATCTGGTGTCTATTTGTAAAATTTCACACCTTTCTTCCTCAATGCACATTTGTAATTGGTGGATCTTCCTCCTTTGAGTTAGAACATGTTCTTTTAAAGGCTGGAAGTTTGTCTTCTGTTCCATATCATCTTTCAGTGATGTTGTCAATGAAGTATTATGTTCTTCCAAAGCTGCCACCTGCATTTGATATTGTTTCTCTCTTTCTTTTGTGGTAGCCTTCTCTGTTTCTAACTCAATAACCTTGTTTTGCAACTGGTCCTTCTCCACTCTCAGATTTTCATAGGATACCTGAAGGTCATCTTTCTTATTTTTCAACGTTTGATGCTCTGGCTGTAGCCTTTGTAATTCAGCTAAGCTATCTTGAGCATTCTTTTCCGTTTTCTCTGCCGAAATATCTAAAGCCTCCTTATTTGCCTGCAGAGTTTGGAATTCCGTTCTTGAAGTCCTTACTTCATTCATCATGTCTTCATATTTCCTTTTCATCTTCTGAGCTTCATCCCTCTCCTTCTTCAATGTTTCTTTTAATTGTGCTGCATTCTTTCTTGACTGCTCGAGGTCTGTCATAAGCCTGTCTACATTATCTTCAGTTGCTTGGGTTAATGCCACCCCAGCTCTAACTATCAATCTTGGATCTGCATCCGTTCCATGCACCAAGGTTTTATCCGTTATATTCTTTCCCGACTGTCCCCCAGTTTCAACCTTTTTCTCTGTTCTTTTTACAATCCTTTTCTTCTCCTTATCATAGAAAATAGTACTGAATTCAGGGACCTCCTCCCCTTCTATATGCATGAAAGGGATCAAATTCATTCCAGAAAACGAAGCTTGCCCTATTGTATTGCCATAAGCTGCAGCAGGCTCCTGGGGATCAGGATTAGATTGTTCGTGTCCTTGATTTGTGTGATCTTGTCCCCTCGGTGTATCTACCTGCTCAGTAGTCTGTTGGTCCTTTTGAGATCCTGTTAATCTCAGACCTTCACTTTCTTCCTGTCTTTTTTTGATCTCTGCTTCTTCGTTTCTCTTTCTCTCATCCTCGTCCTTCCTTGCTACTTCCTCTGCAGCTCGCTTTCTTTCTTCTTTTTCATTCTTCAGCCAACTCTCTACCTCTTGTGCTAGCATTCTAGCATCTTCTTGTCTCTTTTTGGCCTCTTCTTCTTCTAATGTCTTAGTCTTCTCTGAAGTTTTGCCCTTTCCACCCACAGTAGCTATTTTCTGCTTGAACCTCTTTTTTAGGGCGGTTATGTTCTTTGCACTTCTGAATGTTTCCTCGTCCTTGTCCCAAAAGTTGGTATATTCAAAATGAATGCTTGCCTCCTTGCAGTGATCTACTACCTTATTTCGGGAGTCATTCCTGTGAAAATTCATTTCACCAAAATGGAAATCTCCAGCTCCTGCACAAATTCTGCAGTCTGTTTTACCTTTGAAAACTTATAACTTCCAAGCCAGAAAGGTATTGCAGGATATGTTGCCTTTTTATGTTCGAACAGGAAACTTCCCACACCATCAATAAATACCTGCCTAACTGCCTCTTTTTGTAGCACATAGTCAGTGGCATACTTAGGGAGTAGAGAAGGTGCCCTGGAACCACCATACATTTTGATATACATTCCTTCCTCAGTCAAATAATAGTCTCTGTATTCCTCGATGACTTTGAATGCTTCTTCAGACATGCAGTTGCATTCAGTCAGGAAAATTAGGGTATACAAGGGCATGATGAAGTGTTCACTGATTTCCCTGTAATAGCTATAATATTTATGGGCCCAAAACAATCTATATGCTATGTACACTGGGGTCCCGTCCCTATCCCAATTACATCTCAAGGCTGGAAAAGACTGGGTACATAGTATACAGTCAATTAGGATAGAGCTCATGTAGAACTTTGATTTCTTCTATGACACCCCTCCCAAGGCTGAGGATATGCATGCTGAGAGGATATTTTACACTATGTTTGACCAATTAAATATGGTTCCTTGAGTAGCCACATAGAAGATAATTGGTATCCGTCCTATTTTGAAGCTCTTCCCGTGAGCTCTACCAAAAATCATGTTTAGCATCAGTGCAATAAATCTATAGGGAGTACAGAGAGTGGAGGTATCATACTCTCTAGAAGGTCTGGTCTGGAATTTTTTTCCTGGTATCATCATTCTTTTAACTGTTTCTACCAGATCCATAGTTGTCTCTTTCAACTAGCTCTCTGTCAAGTAAATTTGGCCGGGAGGAAAATGATATGCCATTAAGACATATGCAAGGCTATAGGTAGAGTAGCCATGCTTAGTAGTATTTTCAAGAATCATCGTAGTCACATCTGCCCTAGGTAGAATCCAACCTATCACCTCTGAACAAGGGAACAACTTAGGTCTTGTGGCTACTTTCATGAGAGCTGATTTCTCGATGTTTGCATAAATGGTTAGCTCTTTGAATCCTGCATCAGGTACGTTCTGATTTGCAATCATCCTATATATATCTCCCCTTTATAGTCCAGTTTGACCACGGTGGAAGCTTTAGTATCTTCATATATATATTCAACCTTGGTGATGATCTCGACCTTAGGTTCTACTTCAACCACATGAGTCTTTTTCTTTTGTCTTTTCGACATATTCTCTTTGCAACAATCACCCTGTCACAAACATAGCGTGTTCTTAGACCCATTGAGCTTTTAGCAAGTGTTTTAATAAACAAAACAAAAACTGTATCAATTTGTTTACCTCTTCCATATGCATTCTGAAAAATGAATTACACACAGTATTCAATGAATGAAAAAAGAAAAATGATGAGGCAAAAAGAAAACCCTGCAGGTTGTGTCTTAAAACCACCTAAGTCCATTGTCTGTAAAAATTCATAACCCCGAGAGAAAAACAAAAAATCTATCTTAACCCGGGCCGCATTCGAACTAATTCGAACTAATCCGATATCACACAACAGTATGAATCATGCTATCCCTACTGTTAGTCTTCACAAAATTCAAAACATTAGACCCTATTCAACGCTTCATGTCGAAAAAACCCTAACCCGACAAAACAATGGAAAACCTCTGTCGTCCCATGAAATAAGGTAAATGCACATAAAAAGTTTAAACCCCCCCCAGACGGCCATGGACAACCAAAGAATGGGTGGTGCAGACAATGTAACGCTTGTCTGCACCGTGCCCTATTCTTTCGCAATGGAGCAAAAATATACCTAACGGCCCAATCAATCACGCAGCCTCAAAAGAAAAACTGTAAACAGCTAGCTCTTCAACCCTAAAACATTATGCATGTATACAATGAAGACAAACATTCTTTAAGCGAAAAAACTAAACTCACGCACCACCTAACCAGGAAAACCCAACCAGGGAAAAAACCATGGTCCCAATCGACCAATAAAAACCAAACAACAAGGCCGTGGTTTGCCTACCTGGCAAATGTAGCTCAGTCGACGGGATGACCCAAAAATATCCATGGTAGCACGCTAACGAGTCGAGTTCGGACAGCTGGGCACGTGAAACAGTTCAATTGACAAGGACTGGAGCAAAACGCAAGTTACAATACAGATAAAGGATAAAATAATACTCCCCTCGTATATATAGAACTTTCGGCGGAAAACCCTATTGGCAGTTAAACTCTCTGATCATTGGAAGGATAGTTCAAGTGACAGCCGCAACGGGGGATGCAGAACCAATTACGGACCTCCAAAATATCTTGAGATCTGTCTAGAAAATACAAAGTAGTGTCCAAAATTTCTTCTAATCTGGTGTCTATTTGTAAAATTTTACACCTTTCTTCCTCAATGCACATTTGTAATTGGTGGATATTCCTCCTTTGAGTTAGAACATGTTCTTTTAAAGGCTGGAAGTCTGTCTTTTGTTCCATAGCATCTTTTAGTGATGATGTCAATGAATGAAGTATTATGTTCTTCCAAAGCTGCCACCTGCATTTGATATTGTTTCTCTCTTTCTTCTGTGGTAGCCTTCTATGTTTCTAACTCAGCAACCTTGTTTTGCAACTGGTCCTTCTCTGCTCTCAGATTTTCATAGGATACCTGAAGGTCATCTTTCTCATTTTTCAACGTTTGATTCTCTAGCTGTATCCTTTGTAATTCAGTTAAGCTATCCTAAGCATTCTTTTCCGTTTTCTCTACCGAAATCTCTAAAGCCTTCTTATTTGCCTGCAGAGTTTGGAATTATGTTCTTGAATTCCTTACTTCATTCATCATGTCTTCATATTTCCTTTTCAGCTTCTGACCTTTATCCCTCTCCTTCTTCAATGTTTCTTTTAATTGTGCTGCATTCTTTCTTGACTGCTCGAGGTCTGTCATAAGCTTGTCTATGTTATCTTTAGTTGCTTGGGTTAATGCCACCCCCTGTCCCCCCTGTGTATCTACCTGCTCAGTATTCTGTTGGTCCTTTTGAGATCCTGTTAATCTCATACCTTCACTTTCTTCCTATCTTTTCTTGATCTCTACTTCTTCGTTTCTCTTTTTTTCCTCCTCGTCCTTCCTTGCTGCTTCCTCTGTAGCTCGCTTTCTTTCTTCTTCTTCATTCTTCAGCCAACTCTCTTCCTCTTGTGCTAGCCTTCTGGCATCTTCTTGTCTCTTTTTGGCCTCTTCTTCTTCTAATGTCTTAGTCTTCTCTGAAGTTTTGCCCTTTTCGCCCACAGTAGCTATTTTATGCTTTAACTTCTTTTTTAGGGCGGTTATGTTCTTTGCACTTCTGAATGTTTCCTCATCCTTGTCCCAAAAGTTGGTATATTCAAAATGAATGCTTGCCTCCTTGCAGTGATCTACTACCTTATTTCGAAAGTCATTCCTGTGGAAATTCATTTCACCAAAATGGAAATGCTCCAGCTCCTGCACAAATTCTGCAGTTTGTTTTACCTTTGAAAACTTATAACTTCCAAGCCAGAAAGGTATTGCAAGATATGCTTCCTTTTTATGTTTGAACAGGAAACTTCCCACACCATCAATATATACCTACCTAACTGCCTCTTTTTGTATCACATAATCAGTGGCATACTTAGGGAGTAGAGAAGGTGCCCTGGAACCACCATACATTCTGATATAGATTCCTTCCTTGGTCAAATAATAGTCTTCGTATTCCTCGATGACTTTGAATGCTTCTTCAGACATGCAGTTGCATTCAGTCAAGAAAATTAGGGTATACAAGGGCATGATGAAGTGTTCGCAGATTTCCCGGTAATAGCTATAATATTTATGGGCCCAAAACATTCTATATGCTATGCACATTGGGGTCTTGTCCCTATCCCAATTACATCTCAAGGCTTGAAAAGACTGGGTACACAGTATACAGTCAATTAGCATAGAGCTCATGTAGAACTTTGATTTCTTCTGTGACACCCCTCCCAAGGCTGAGGATATGCATGCTGAGAGGCTATTTGACACTATGTTTGACCAATTAAATATGGTTCCTTGAGTAGCCACATAGAAGATAATTGGTATCCATCCTATTTTGAAGCTCTTCCCATGAGCTCTACCAAAAATCATGTTTAGCATCAGTGCAATAAATCTATAGGGAGTACGGAGAGTGGAGGTATCATACTCTCCAGAAGGTCTGGTCTAGAAGTTTTTTCCTGGTATCATCATTCTTTTAACTGTTTCTACTAGATCCATAGCTGTCTCTTTCAACCAGCTCTCTGTCAAGTAAAGCTGGGTGGGAGGCAAATGATATGCCATTGAGACATATGCAGGGCTATAGGCAGTGTAGCCCTGCTTAGCAATATTTTCAAGAATCATCGTAGTCACATCTGCCCTAAGCAAAATCCAACCTATCACCTCTGAACAAGGGAACAACTCAGGTCTTGTAGTTACTTTCATGAGAGCTAATTTCTTGATGTTTGCATAAATGGTTAGCTCTTCAAATCCTGCATCAGGTACATTCTCATTTGCAATCATCCTGTATATCTCTCCCCATTTATAGTCCGGTTCGACCCCGGTGGAAGCTTTAGTATCTTCATATATATATATTCAACCTTGGTGATGATCTCGACCTCAGGTTCTCCTTCAACCACAGGAGCATTTTTCTTTTGTCTTTTCGACATATTCTCTTTGCAACAATCACCTTGTCACAAACATAGCGTGTTCTTAGACCTATTGAGCTTTTAGCAAGTGTTTTAATAAACAAAACAAAAACTATATTAATTTGTTTACCTCTTCCATATGCATTCTGAAAAATGAATTACACACAGTATTCAATGCATGAAAACAAAAAAATGACAAGGCAAAAAGAAAACCCTACAGGTTGTGTCTTAAAACCACCTAAGTCCACTGTCTGTAAAAATTCATAGCCCCGAGAGAAAAACAAAAAATCTATCTTAACCTCGGCCGCATTCGAACTAATTCGAACTAATTCGAACTAATTGAATATCACACAACAGTATGAATCATGCTATCCCTACTGCTAGTCTTCACAAAATTCAAAACATTGGACCCTATTCAGCACTTCATGTCGAAAAAACCCTAACCCGACCAAAACGTGGAAAACCTCCGCTGTCCCATGAAAAAAGGTAAATGCACATAAGAAGTTTAAAACCCCCCCAGACGGCCATGGACAACCAAGGAATGGGTGGTGCAGACAACGTAACGCTTGTCTGCACCGTGCCCTATTCTTTCACAATGGAGCAAAAGTATACATAACGGCCCAATCAATCACACTGCCTCCGGCCGAATCAATCATGCAGCCTCAAAAGAAAAACTGTAAACAACTAGCTCTTCAACCCTAAAACATTATGCATGTATATAGCGAAGATAAACGTTCTTTAAGCAAACAAACTAAACTCACGCACCTCCTAACCGGGAAAACCGAACCAGGGAAAAAACCACGGTTCCAACTGACCAATAAAAACCAAACAACAAGGCCTTGGTTTGCCTACCTGGAAAACGCAGCTCAGTCGACAGGATGACCCAAAAATATCCATGGTTGCACTCTAACGAGTCGAGTTCGGACAACTGGGCACGTGAAACAGTTCAATTGACAAGGACTGGAGCAAAACGTAAGTTACAATACAGATAAAGGATAAACTAATACTCCCCTCGTATATATAGAACTTTTAGCAGGAAAACCCTATCGGTAGTTAAACTCTCTAATCATTGGAAGGATAGTTCAAGTGACAGCCGCAACATCGGACGCAGAACCAATTACGGACCCGCGAGACTATTAAGTTTGTCGGCATCGGCACCACTAGGCACTAAGTCATTCGGGAGAGAAAACAGGATGGTAGCCACAACAGCGGGTCTAAAAACAACTATGGGTTCGCGAGACTTTAAGCCTGCCAAACACTATCATCGCGCGTATCGGCGATCGAAACACCTAACCTTTAAGGCATCGACGAGAAACAAACTAATGCTCTGGTTCATTCATCAACTGACTCCCGACAGCGATAAAAGGTCATCGAAAAATCAAAACATTAAGCTCTAAAAATAAAACAAAAGACTCCACAGCTTGCTTGGCATCGGCAAGGGAAACAACTATCTTTCGGAACATTCATCATCTGCCTTCCGAAACGTTGGCAGTGTAGAGGACTACTACTCTGGTTCAAAGTCATAGACCATTCTGATAGCCATAAAACAAACAAAGTCACCGGCAGTCAAAACGAAAGCTTGAAAATCAAACAAAAAGAAGACAAAAGCATTTGCGGTATCGGCAAGGAAGACGGCAGTACTTTCGATAGACTAGATCATTCAACTTCCGCAACAATGGAAAGACGGTTGACTATGCTTCCGATAAAAGGATTAAGTTTTGAGCAAAGAAAATGAACTTCTAGGGCAGATTTAGGGAAACTGATCAATTCTAGGCCAGATCTGAGAGAAGTAAATTAAAAGGAGGGCCCTAAAATTTAAAAAAAATTGGGAAAAAGTTGCAGCTGCAACAAATACCTACACCAAGTTAGTTACATATAGAAGATCCAATTATCTTGTTTAGGCAAGAAACATGGAAAACTTGATGTATACGTGAAAATGACGGAAAATCCAATTTCAAATCAATACTCCAATCCTCTGCAACACTTGATAGGGACCATAGTATTTTGGTGCTTTATTGTCCTTCTTTGTTGCTTGAGGGAGATATGTTTTTATGGTTGTAGCCTAAAAATTACTCAGTCCCCTACTTCAAATCCTCTTCACTACGATGTTGTCTTCTTATTGTTTCATCCTATATTGTGTTATAGTCAAGTTGTATTTTAATAGTTGGAGAACATCTTGTTGGTTCTCTATGTCATCCTCCACTTCTTGAACCTTAACTTTCTCTTTTAAGGAACTTGTGATGGATGGAGCATGATAGCTAGAAAGTGCCATAAATTGTGGCATTTTTTTTATGGAGCATGGAAAGATGTATTGTACCACCACTCTACCAAGAGAAACCACATGATCCTTTGTGTTTGTTTATTGAATGCAAAGCAACTAAGATACCCTTCTACTAGGCATTTATTCACAATCTATGTTTTCCCATCAGATTGAGGATGGTAAGAGGAGCTACGAGCCAATTGAATACCCACACACAAAAATATTTTCTTCCAAAAATTATCAATGAAATTTTGATCCATATCACTTATAGTAATCTCGGGGATTCCATACTAGCTTCTAAATCATTTCCATGTATGTTATAGCTATTGTACTTGTTTTAAAGGGATGAGAAAGAGAGCAAAAAATTAGTAATTTTTCAAAGTTGATCCACCAGTACAATGAAGATATTCTTTCCTCTAAAATTCGGTAGACCTGTTGTAAAATCCATTGAGACTTATTTCCAATGCTAACTTGGTATAACTAATGGTTGTAGAATACTTGGTGTCTTGAGTGTCTCTCCCTTATTCAGTTGGAAAACCAAACATTCTACCACAAACTTTTGGACATCCATTTTAAGACCTTTCCAAAAAAATACTTCTTGATCATGTGGTAAGTTTTGAAGGACCGTGATGTCTTATAAGAGAAGAGTGCAATTCAAAAGGACCTTATGTTTGAGTTGGAAATTCTTACTTAAATGTAAGTGAAATTGGTACCATAGTCAATCATTATTCCACACAAATTTATCTAATAAGCTAGGATACTCATGTAGTTGTTGAATTATCTTGCGTGACTTTTGATTATGCTTCCATTCTATGCTTGCTTCTTCCACCCAATCAAATTGTGGCATGAAAATATCACAAAGTAAGCTCGTTGTCATCTTGTTTTCTTGGAAATGCATCTGCCACCACATTTTCCCCCCTTTTTTGTAAATAATTTCAAAGTTATAACCTAGCATCTTTGTAATCCATTTTTGTTTCTCTCTTGAAAATAATCTTCGTTCCCAGAAGTACATAAGACTATCATGATATGTTCTTACCTTGACGTGTTTCTATTAGGTAAGACACCATTTCTTAATTGCATGTAAATTGGTTTAAGTAGGTTTTTTTCCTTTAAGTTGGCAACTTTCATAGGTAAGAAGGCTTCATTCTTGCAATAAACTACACCAATGCCACAACCTAAGGCATCACATTCAACAATAAATATTTTTGAGAAGTCAAACACGGATAATACATGAGTTATACACATAGCCCCTTTAAGTTTTTCAGAAGCTTTGGTTGCTTCTTAAGTCCAAACACATGTCTCCTTTTTCAATAACCTTGTTAGAGGTCTTGTTATTTGACCATAAATATTGACGAACTTGAAATAATAACCTATCAATCCTAAGCATCCTCTAAGATTCTTTAATTTTTTTGGAACTCGCCATTCCATCAAAGCTTTAATTTTGTTATGACCCACTTTACACCTTCATGAGATACAATATGACCCAAATATTCCACTTCCATAACTGGAAAGGCACACTTGTAAATGGTTTTATACCTTTGTCATGTGCTATATTCATAAGTATCCACATGGCATAAATTTCTAACCTATTGTTGGTCCCAATCCCATTAGCATATCCTAGAAAAATGTAATTTGAGGTATAAATAAAAATGATTGCTCCAACCCCATAAAGTCCTAGGGTCTCTTTGGCATGCCCCATCAGAAAATCATTAGAGCTTCTCTCTATCTATGCTTGGCATTTGTAGAATCCTCGGGTTATTTTGGATTTAGTGGCTTCTTATTTCCTTCATAATCCATTCTTATTATGTGTGTTGCTTGCAAAGTTGTCATAGATAAATCCTAAACTATCATAACATTCATAGCCATCTAGATACCATATATAAGCATAAAAGATTGGGCCCGATGGAAATTCACAACATTATCAACAAAATTTTCTAAATTCCCATTTTCCCATTTCACCTCAATACCCAAAGCTTTAGTAACCTTATGCCAAACAAACCTCGAAAAGGAACACTATACAAACAAGTGATTTATTGACTCTTCATTTTTATCTATAAAGAGTGCATATGTTTGGACCAACCCAATTTCGTCTTTGATTGTTGTCCTGAGTTAGTTGCTTATTTTCCAAGGTTATCCAAAGCACTATTCAAGATTTTGCTAGGCAAGTGAGTTACCACACGACCCTCCACCACTAGAGTCTAACTCTAGTCCACTTTTCTTCATTTTTTGTTGAATAACCAATTTTAATTGTATAATCTCTGGTGCCTTTGTTCTTGGTCCACTAAAGAATATCCTCATTCTTATTTAGTTTTATCACATTGTGTGAGAGAAACTTCATATAGCTCCATTCCTCCACCAATGCTCCTTGAATATTGAGGAAATCAACTAACTTCCACCCTTGAGACTAATCAAATATGTCCCTTCTAACTCTAACTATCTTAAGTGAAGTATCCCCTTCTCATGTAAGACTTCTAATAATGATTTAAAGAGGCTATAGATTCTCTCTACTCCTATCCAAGGGTATTCCCCTATTTTAATGTTTCCTTCATTTCCCACGTGGCATGCTTCCCACTTTCCAATCAAGGGGTAACCCTTATTTAGGGATTTCCAAACTAGAGAGGCTCCAGGGGGTAATGCCTTCTAGTTGATCTAAATTATTCCTCCATAGAAATTCCCTTGAAGTGTTTGGTCTTTGTAACTTTCCCCTAGATCCCTTCAGTAGTTATTAACCTCCACAAACTTATGGCTACTAGGGATACACTAAAAATATGGATATTTCTCAAGCCCCATCTGCTAACTCTTTTGGCAAGGCCACTCTATTCCACATAACCAGGGGGATGCCATTCTTTTCCCTTCTCCCTTTCCATAAAAAGTTGAAA
>LPNX010001586.1:171853-255923 GCA_001517045.1 Pseudotsuga menziesii | reverse complement strand
CCCATAAAACCCCTAACTCATAATATTTTAATATATCTTATATTTTTGTAGTACATCTCTTAGGAGGCCCATTTTTTACCTCAAATTCTCTCTAATGATGCCTTCCTAATTTCATTAAGCATCCCTTTAGGAATATCTGCAATTGTCAGAAAAAAAAAATTTATGCTCCCCAATATTGCTTTAACTAGCACTAATATGCCTCCTTTGAATAGCCAACCGTATTGCACCAAACTAGAATTACTGCTTTCACTTTATTAAAAATACAAACTCAATCCTCGTTGTAATAGTTACTAAGTTTAAGTTAAAATCCAAATTACTTCACCCCTTGGTCTACTTCACAGGTCTTTAGAGGAAAAATAATATTTGCCCAAGCCTTAAAACCATCTATCAACCTATTTAACAACAAGAGTGACTTGTTCATACTAATTTCCATACATGTAGCCTTGCAATATAAGACTAACAATGACTTGATCTTCTCCAACACTTTCACTGAGCCAAGGCCAAAAGTATTGTCACCCACAAAGAGAAAGTGGGTTAAAGAAACGTTTACTTGCCATTTGACCTTTTAAATGACCTCGTCTCTTGGCATCTTTTATAGGCAATTTGAGCCCCACTACCACCAACAAGAAAAGAAAAGGAGATAATGAACATCCATGCGTAAGTCCTCTAGAGATGGTGAAGAAGCCTGAAGGAGACCCGTTTACCAAAACTAAAAAGGAGATTGAAGATAAGCACCCCATTATCCAATTGATTGTCTACAAATTCATGCCCATATAGGTTAGTAATAATCTTAAAAGGTGAAATTCATTCTATCAAAATTGTCATTAGAATATTTTTTGTTGACTATATGAAGACCTTCTTGAGCAATGCCCACATCATCATGAATTTGGAAATAATAAATAAAGCCAAATTGCTTTTCAGAAACAAAACCTAACATAATTCCTTTCAGCATGTGGCAATGATCTTGGAAATAAGTTTGTAAATAAGATCACATAATCAAATAGGCATGTAATCTTCAAAGGTTTCACAATCTCGCTTTTTAGGAATTAGAGCGATGAAAGTGATATTAAGAACTTCCAAGACTTATATGGATCACCTTAATTCCTCCAACACATGTAACAAATCATTCTTCAAGGGATAAACAAACCCTAAATAGAAATCAACTGAAAGACCATCATGATGAAGACTTTCCTCTTTTTAAAGCACGATAAACTACCTTCAATTCAAAAGATGCGACTTCTGCCTCCAAAACTCTATTTAGTTCCTCATTTATCAAAGAGGGCATAAACTAAGAATTTCCATAATTTCCCCTATATTAGCAACATTGGGGTCTTCAAACGTGGATATAAAGTGAGATATTCTAGCATATGTTATCTCCTTAAAGGAGTTGACCATATTAACGTTTGGGTGTTTGTCGAACAAAAATTCGAGGAGATTAAAAAAAAAGGTATTTATTAAAAAATGATCTCATATATGCTTTACAGTTGGAAATCTACTTTTAATGTCTTTGACAACATTCATTCATGACTTTTTTTTAAAGTCATGTCTCTTATTACTCATATTTATTGTTTAAAGTATTTACATTTATTATTTAAGTTATTTATATAATTGTTTTTATGTATAACATTGTTTTTTTCTTTTAAAATGCTTTGTCCTTAAAGTAAAGTAGAGTAATGATGGATGTTGTTGAATGAAATTTTTTGTTTCCCATGATGCATCATCTTTTGGAAGATTTTTCCACTTAATAAGGTATTCTTTAATTATTCATGAGCGTAGTCTTCTTTTTCTAATATTGAGGACGACTTCAAGTTCTAAAACGATCTTCCTTTTTTCATCCAAGGTAGAAAGTGCCATCTAAGCAGATTGATGTTGACCTAATAGTTTTTGAAAACTCGAAACATGAAAAACATTGTGAATTCGACTCTTGTCGGGTAACTTCAATTCATATGCTACTGGGCTAATCTTTTGGATAATTTGATATGGTCCATAAAACTTGGGGGCTAATTTATTCTTTTCTTGTTGCTTAAGTAACAAATGTTTGTATGGTTGAAGTCTTACAAATACCCAATCTGCTACTTCAAACTCTCTTTTTGTTCTATGTTGATATGCTTGCTGCTTCATACGATTTTGTGCCATATTTGAATTATCCTTGAGTACTTGCATTACTCTCTGATTTTCTTCAAGTTGAATGTTTACAGCTAGTACTTTTGCATCACCTTGAGCGATTTCCTTCCATATGGGAGGCTCGTAACCATACAATGCTTGAAAATGTGTCATTTTGGTTGACATATGATAGGTGGAGTTATACCACCATTCTACAAGATGTAACCCTTATAACCATTTGTTCTGCTTGTCAATGACAAAACTACGAAGATAGGTTTCCAAACATTTGTTAACAACTTTTGTTTGTCCATATGTTTGGGGATGATAGGCTGAGCTCATGTTAGGAGTGATCCAAATTTGGTTGCAAAATTCCTTCCAAAAATTTATTGTGAATTTGGCATCTTTGTCATTAACGATGATTTTTGGAAATTCGTGTAATCTGTCAATATTTTTACAGAATACTTCAGCGACTTGTTTATCAAAGTTAGTCTTCTTAACACACATAAAATGTGCATATTTCAGTAATCGGTCCACTACTACGAATATTTTGTCCTTGGCTTCAAATAAGGGAAACCCTTCGATGAAATCCATGGATATTTCCTCCCACTTCTGGTTTGGAATGTGCAACATATGGAGTAGCCCCGATGTCATGACATTTTCACGTTTAGTTCTTTGACATGAGTCACACTTGGCTACATACCTTTGAATGTCACTATACATTCCCTTCCAATAGAATGATTTCCTGACATTGTAGTAAGTTTCGAAAAACCCTACATGCCCTGCAACAAGTGAGTCATGGGACTCCTTAAGAACCTTATCTTTGAATATGGATGCTAGGATTAAGTAAATCCTTCCCTTATACCGAAGGATGTCATTCCTCTATTCAAGTTTGGGATTGTGTTCTGGATTATCTATCAAAGCATAGGTATCTGTATTTTTGGCATATTCACTTCTAATTTCATCCAACCACTTGGGAATTACAACTAAAATTGCATAAGACTGGCTTCCTCATCCCTCCCCGAAAGGGCATCAACTACTACATTGTATTTCCCCTTTTTATGTAATATCTCTAAGTCAAAAGTGACAATCTTTTCTATTTATTTTTGTTGTTCGGTCGATAATACATTTTGTTGTAAAAGATATTGAATACTGTCGTGATCAGTATGTATCAAAACTTTACTTCCCAGAAGGTATTGTCACCATTTTTCTAATGCATGTATAATGCCAAGCATTTCCTTGTCATAAGTGGACTTTAGATTCTCTCTCTTATTGAGCTTCCGACTTTCAAATATTATTGGATGACCCTCTTACATCAAGACTGCTCATGTCCCGAATCTTGAAGCATCGCACTCAACCATAAAGGATTTTGTGAAATCTGGTGTTGCTAATACTGTCGTTGATGGCATAATGTTTTTCAATGTTTCAAAACATTTTTTAGCTTCATCATTCCATCGAAATGATTTTTTCTTCAATAAATTTGTTAGAGGTGCAGTCCTATGGGCGTAATTCTTCATAAATCTTCGATAATATTATGTCAAACCTAAAAATTATCTTAATTTTGAGATGTTATCTGGTTTGGGCCACTTAGCTCCATGAAGTTCATCCATCATCTCATTGATGAATGGGATATGGAATTCATTCTTAATTGTTACCTTGTTGAGACCTTTGTAATCTATGCACAACTTGAAGGATCCATCTTTCTTTCGAACTAGCACTATTGGAGCTGCATAAGGGCTTCTGCTCTTTGAAATGACTCCACATTTTAACAAATCTTGGGTTAACCTTTTGATCCCTATTTTATGGTGATGTGGATATATGTATGTTTTGATATTGACAAGTTTTTCCCTTGGTTCCATCTCAATCAGGTGCTCAATCTTCATGTTTGGTGGGAGCTCCATTAGGAGCTCTTGGAACACCTTGTGGTGTTTTTGGATTAGCTCTTGTATCTCTGGTGATTTGTAGTCATCTCCCTCACATGTTAGCAACTCCATCTCTTGACATTGAATTATGTAAGCAGGTGGTCCTTTTCGAATTAGCCTTTCCATACAATTTGTACTTTTTCCCTAGCCATTTGAACTTGATGGAGTGCTCTTGATGGTTAGCGGAGTAAGTACCCAATGTTTGCAACAATTGGATTCCCAATACAACGTCTACTCCTCCAAGAGGTACGACAAAGAAGTCGGATTCTAGATTATACTCTTGCATTTGTAATTTGACCTTGTGACATTTTCCCACATTTTCAATCTTCTTGTCAGCTGCTACCATAACCTTCATGTTAGGCATTGGAAAAACAATAAGATGAATATCTTACCAAGATTAACATTAATAAAGTTATGGGTACTGCCAGTATATTTGAGAATCGAGAAATTGTTGTTTTTTATATGCCCCTTCAGCTTCAATGTTTGTGGTTGGGATATTTCTTTAATGGCAGCTAATGATATCTTTGGTGTATCATCTTCTAGTTCTGAGTGGTAATCATGCTGATTTCCTTTATCCTCCTCACTTGAATCTTCACATTCCGAGACCTTTTCTTCTTCTTCGGCTTCACAAGCATACAAATTTTGGGGGTTGCTCATTTGCAAACATCTATGCTTAGGATCCCATTTTTCTCCACAATATTTGCACTTTCCTTCCTTCATCCTCTGGGATTCTAAATTGGGTTTCTCTCCTTCCCTTAGATGCAGTAGTGTATATCTTGAAGTTCCCATATTCGTTGATTGGGGAGGCATCCTCTTGGAGTATTTTGTTGAAGCTAATAAGAGAGGATCTTTTGAATTTGGTCTCGATGATCTTGTCCTTAAGTCTTTCCTTCTCCATGGTAGAAACATTATGTAGTTCTAACGCATCCTAAATGTGCGGTTTTAGACCATGTATGTATGTTCGCAAACGTTGGTCATCGTTTAGTTCCGGAACTCGAGTTGTCAAAGCTTCCCATTCACATGTGTACTCATCTACACTGCCTTTTTGCTGCATTCTGGTGATCTTGGAAAAGAAGTATCTCTCGTTTATGCCTTGAAACCTTTTAGGCAAATCGTTCTTAAAGGTATTCCAACTAAAGGAGCAGACCCTGGTTGTAGTCTTCCACCCCATATAGCAATTGTATGCATTCCCCTCTAATTGCATGGCGAAGTAATTAAATATTCTCACTATCGTAGCGTATGTTATGGATGTCAAAGTATTCTTCTGCTTTATTGATCGACACGATGCATTGTTTTTCGTCACTATCAAATTTGGGTAGTTCGAGTTTTACCCTCATTTGGTACCCTTGTGTTGGGGGAATTGATATCGATGGAATGTTAAAGAAAGGGACTTCATGGGGTGGCGTTGTGTCGTGTTGTCGTGGTGTTTTAGGCATACTTGGATGAGGTGTATTGAAGCGATCTAGAGGTGGGTTATGGTTAGCTGGGGGAACGAAGTGTTGTGCGGTAATCTGGCCAAGATATTGTTGAGAGACACTTTTTTTCTTTCGGTATGCCTTCAATGCACCGATACCTTGCTCTATTCCTGCCTTGAGTCCTATGACGGTGGACGTTAATGCATTATTATTTTTGTCGATTTCTTCATACTTTTTGTTACTTTTTCATCCAATTGGTTCAATCTAGTGTTGACATCTCCCATTCTGGTGATTGCCGAAATTTTCTCTACACTAAACTTCGATTTATTCTTCTTGGTTGTTTCTTCCAAGCCAACCATGGTTTTTTTTAATTGTACTTTTTTTTATTAAAAATGAATATTAATATAATAACTTAAATATTATTATATAATATTAAATCTTTATTAAAATATTAGGGGTACATGGGTTGATGTGGAAAGAGTAAAGCGAGAGATTCGGGTAAGTGCAACAACGTGGACGGGGGTAGAAAGGAGCGTGGATTGAGGAAGTAAATGGGTCGTGGGAACAATGCGCACGAATTGTGAGAGGAGATGGTGAGGGCAACAGCTGGAAGAAGCGATGAGAGGCACATGATAAAAAAGGGGATGGTTGCGAGGGAGTAAGGAAAGATGGATGCAGATGAGCGAGGAGCAGACGTACGTGGGGTATGCTTGCGCAGGAGGGCAGTGAGGTTGTGGACGCGTTGGTGTGGGGCGAAAAAAATGGGGATGGGGGGCATCACGGGAGGACGGGGAAAGGGATGTGCAGTCGCAGAGGAAGAAGGGACACGAGACGGGCACAAAGATGATGGGTAGCAACGCCAGAGGGGGATGCGAACGGTGGAAAAGATAACGGTGCAACAGTGATGGCAAGTGGTAGCACTTGTGTATGGATGGTGGCGGCTTGGTGCAGCAGGTTACGAACCTAGCTCTGATACCAGTGGAACAAAAAAATTCAAGGAGATAAAAAAAATTAAATTTATTTATTAAAAAATGATCTGATATATGTTTTACATTTGGAAATCTTGGTTTTAATGTGTTTGACGGGATTCGTTCATGACTTTTCATAAAGTCATGTCTCTTATTAATTATATTAATTATTATTGTTTAATGTATTTGCATTTATTATTTAAGTTTTTTATATAATTGTTTTGCGTATAACAATTGGATTTCCTAGATAGTGTTTGTGCTTTTTGCAGTTGGCATAATTATAATTTTATCACCTTATTGAATCCACGAAGCTCTAATTCTGAGCTTCCAATGGGCCTCCTCTTTCCTTATAGCTCCCTTAAAGTCTTTGTTTTCGCTTCTAAGAATACCCTTGCTATAATGTTATCAAAAAGGGTTTAATGTCTTTTCCACTTCTTTAGTATCCTTTTGTGACTTTAATGCTACTAGTTTTTCCCATCCTTTCATCTACCTCACTTTTTCTAATATTGTCTTTCAATTGCTAAATAGTTGAGTCTCTCAATTGATTGTCATATGGCTTTCATTTTTTTTTATGACTAGACCTCTAAAGTCAAGATCTTCAAGCCATGTGTAATTGAATTGTAATCAAACTAGGTGGCTTCTAGTCCTCCACCTCCAACTATGGGAGAAAGGGAAGATAATTTGGCATACCTATGGCTACCCAAGAACTAATTTTTATCTTATCATTGTAGAGGGATTATGCCATCAAGAAGTAGTTCAATCTCTTTGAGATTCCCTCTCTACCTCATCTAGCATTATGCAAAGCAGGAGAAAGTTCAACAAGTTCTACATCAATGAGATGGTGAGGCTCAAACAACAGAAACTCCCTTAAAGTCTTTGTTTTCGCTTCTAAGAATACCCTTATAGCTCCCTTAAAGTCTTTGTTTTCGCTTCTAAGAATACCCTTGCTATAATGTTATCAAAAAGGGTTTAATGTCTTTTCCACTTCTTTAGTATCCTTTTGTGACTTTAATGCTACTAGTTTTTCCCATCCTTTCATCTACCTCACTTTTTCTAATATTGTCTTTCAATTGCTAAATAGTTGAGTCTCTCAATTGATTGTCATATGGCTTTCATTTTTTTTTATGACTAGACCTCTAAAGTCATGATCTTCAAGCCATGTGTAATTGAATTGTAATCAAACTAGGTGGCTTCTAGTCCTCCACCTCCAACTGTGGGAGAAAGGGAAGATAATTTGACATACCTATGGCTACCCAAGAACTAATTTTTATCTTATCATTGTAGAGGGATTATGCCATCAAGAAGTAGTTCAATCTCTTTGAGATTCCCTCTCTACCTCATCTAGCATTATGCAAAGCAGGAGAAAGTTCAACAAGTTCTACATCAATGAGATGGTGAGGCTCAAACAACAGAAACTAATAACCTAATTGGTGCCCTAAATTCAAATCCCCTCCCAATATCACATTTTTTCCTTCTATAACACTTGAATATGCCAAGGCATCCCAAAAGGGTTACCTATCCCCATAAAGAGCCATATATATTATTAAATTTTGTCTCCTTCGCCAATTCTTTTCTTTTAAACTTCACATCCCTATACTACTATTACGAAAATTGGGTCATAGGTCAAGGCCTTTGGGATGGCCCTAGGAACAATGAATGTGTTTGCTAACCAAATATATAGAATGAAGAATCCCTTATGATTCCAAACCACCCTATTCCCCTTCACCTCTGTTGGGACCCCATCCTTAGGGGTTGGTTGCTAAGGTTAATCAAGCGTATAGAAATCTAATAGGTTAACTCGCTCTCTAATTTCTCCTATTGTCTTCATCACTAATACATTGGACACATTAGGTGCTCTTTTGACTTAAGAAACATCCTTTTTTGTCTCCTTCAGCAAGCAAGTGCCCCAACCCTACTGTTTTCTAGGGTAAGTGATGGTCCTTCCTCGATGTTTTCTATAGGACTAAAGGATTCCACAAATTCAGTTATGGAGCCTCTACCCTTTCATAGAAAACATACAAGAGGAGAAACTGTGTTCATACCTTCAATACCGACGATGGAAAAAAATTCAAAGCGATAAGCACTGATGGAGTAGAGCTTAACCTCTAGTCCTCCCCAACTTCAATTACCCATGCAACACCTTGTTCTCCTTGCAAGATTGTTTTTGACATCGCCCTTGGAACTTGCATGAGAACCTTCCACCTTTTTAATCTATAATCAATTAAATGGGACTCGATTCTTTTCTATGCTCAAATAGACTACTCACGAGTGTGTGACCTCATGCTAACATGCACACCTAAATGAAAGTTTCCAGCAATCATTTGTTTGACAAAAATTTCACTTATTCCACATGATC
This sequence comes from Pseudotsuga menziesii, assembly GCA_001517045.1. Lineage (NCBI taxonomy): Eukaryota > Viridiplantae > Streptophyta > Pinopsida > Pinales > Pinaceae > Pseudotsuga > Pseudotsuga menziesii. Next base: position 247,162 of record LPNX010001586.1, on the reverse strand, counting down.
TCCATTTCATCTAACAAACATTTAGTCCAACACTACCATTACTTTTGTTACTCTTCTGTCCACCGATTCTAACAAGCCCTCCTCGAAGGCTACAAAGTCTTCCCATGGAGTCAACTATCTTCCACAAAATGAATGTGGTCCAAGGACAAGCAATAAGCCTATTAAGAGCACCTAAACCTTAAGTATATAAGTGGGCTCTCAAAAAGGATCAAATATATGAGACCATGCCTTGAGACATAGTTTGGCCAACCACGGAAGCCATTATTTTTTAAGTGCTTTCTCCAAAACCTCATCACCTCTCAAAACATAACAAATTGTTGATTCAGTTGTCATTAATGCTAAATGTGCCTAGTCATTGACGCCAACTATTGAGTCTTAGTGCCCGTTGTGGAGCCCCTAAGGGTTAGTTTTTAGTTTGTGGTTGTCTCTGTCAAAGGAGTCCTTTTGACCTTGTCCAAGCCCAAGCTTGAAGCCCTCGGAGGCCTTGGGATAATGGAAACTGGTCACCCATTGACTTAGTCAAGTGCCCCTAAGTTGTATCTTGGTCCCAATTGAGTCCATTGTTGTATCCCTTGATCCTAGTAGTCCTTTGGTTGATGGTCTCTATGTTGCTTGTACTTGATATGGTCTTCTTATTTGTTGTTGGATGAATGATGTGGTAGTTTGGTTCTTGGAGCCCACACACTTGCCCTTGCACTCTTGCACATGTTGAAGCGTGGTCGATGATGATATCCTTGGGTCTTGAACTCACACTTGATGGTTCTTGGAATGAGATGCCATAGCTTGATCTTGAAGTCCACGTTTTTTACAATTACAAATGACCCATTCAGTGGTCATTTGTTGAAAACAATATACTTCATATGCCCTTGATTGAAGACCATTGAGGTGCCTTTATTCTCTTGCATGAGAAGCCTTGGGACCCACACACGTAGCCATAATAGATTTGGTCAACAAATTCCTTGAACGCCCTTGAAATTGTTGAAGCACTTGTTTGATGAAGATTTTAAATGAAGTTCATCATGCCTTGCATCTACAGTGTTCACCATAACCTCAAAAGGTAGTGCACTAAAAACTCACTTAGCTTAACTATTCGAACACAAATGAAGACAAGCATGTTAGCATTGTTGATAAAATTAATCCCCATATCAAGTGAAAGGGATGTGAGGTAGGGAAGGAATTTACAATTGTCCTCTTAGTCTGCAAATAGCATGTAGAGTATATAATGGAAGTGAATGCAAGGGGAAAGGAATGAGACGGGGTACCTCAACCTCCCCTCTCAATCCTTCAAACGAATTGGCACTTATACCACTACCATAGGACATCATGGCTCTAAGTGGGAGAGGCAATTACATGACACAATGTGTTCCAAGTAGGATTTTAAAAAGAGCTATAGTAAACACCTTCCAAGATGGGTATGTCCCTAGTTTACATAGTTTGGATTTCATAGTTGTTCTAGTTTCTTCAGATAACACCGGGAGCACCTCTATGGTAGGCTGCCGAGTTCTCTAGAATTCTCTCTATTCGTGGTGTAGTCTATGACAAAGATAAAGAAGGGCGGGCTTAAAGATTGTTTGTAAGCAAAAGGAACCAGTGGTTCTATTTGCTGGAAAAATCTGACACTCTTAACCTTGTTGGAAGATTTATGTCTCTGGTCTTCTCTTTGCAACCTTGGGAACATACAACCTGGGACAAGCAAAGGGAAAAGGCCAATGGGAGACAATCAACCCTCTGCCTAGTAGAATAGGCCAACCCAAGACTCGCAAGTACCCCTGCAAAGGGATCTCCTCGAACAGGCCCTAAAATATGAAATTGCGGGCTAAGGAAGCAACAATGTAGTGTCATAGGATTTTTCCTCCTCACATCAAATTCAAGGTTGAGAGAGTCGAGTCAATACCCCACAAGATGAAATTGACTCTAAGCTTGTGAAGTGGATTCCAGACATTGGTTTCTCTAGAATCAAGGATACCAAGTTTTTTCAAAATTGATGTTTACCAGGAAACCAAAGCTATTGTTGAACAGGTGATTAAAGCGTTGAGCTTTCAATTGAAACCCATTCTTGACAAGCTAATCTTTGTGGATCAGAAATATGAAACTTTAGAAAAAATTCTCGGGGACATGGAGACGGTGAGGTAGAGGTAGAAAGACAAAGACCAAATCCCAGTCTCAAATGCCCCCCGTTGATGCTAAACAATCATTTATCTTTGTGGATTCAAAGTCTGAACCTGAAGACTGGGTGTTATAACTCTCATCTCAAATGTCCTTTTTGTCTTTTCCTTTATGATAATCAATAGGTACAATTTAAGCTCTCATAGGCTAAGTATCAGGACTATATCCCATGTTGAATCTCATTTAGTCTATGCTATCAATCTGGTTAGTTTTTATTGGACTCAGTTCCACCTTGTTATGTTTATAATTTAAATTGAGGCTCAGAACAGCATAGTCCATCACTGGTACTTCTGTTGGGTTCATGAACATCACTGTTAATTTTTTGACCCACTGTAGACTTGGTTTCCCTGTAGCAGGCTACAATGGGGAATCAATGTATCACTATTGTACAATATTAATAGAATAGTCCAACTAACTTACAAAAAACATCTGTGATATTGAATCTAAGATTCTAATATACCTATGAAATTTAAAGAAACTCTAGAACAACAATGAAATTGTTACCAAGAGGAAACGCCGTAAAAATATTCCATCATAATTTGGATAACCAAGAATTTTCTTCCCACAATAGATCAATATATACAGAGAGAGATAGAGCTAAAATCAGGCCAACGATCATAAATTTCATAGTGAACCCATCATACTAACCCAAAGTTATTTGGGAGTAGGAGAATTTGCAAAAAAATTGATACAAAGCAACTTGAGGATGAGCAATGTTTCCTCCTAACTTGCACTGCTACACCTAATAATGTATAAGACATACCTTACCTTGTTTCATAAGTCTGTGCTCCAAGACCTCCTTCCTACCGCTGTCTAACTCTAAATATATAAAGGATATTTTGAAAAATATTTAGACTAATTCCCTTTATTTTTCTGATAGACCTTAAACTATATTTTGAAAAATATTTAGATTACTTCCCTTTATTTCTCTGATAGACCTTGTTTGGTCTCAGGAGCAATAAACATCATCATCGATAAGTATACGCCACTATATTCCCCCAACCCTCCCGCCTTCCTCCCCCCCTTCCCCCCCTTCCTTTATCATCAATATGAATCTTTGTTTTTTCATGCATGACATCAACCATGTATAGTTTAACGGTAATCTAGGAATGGCATGACTTGGATCTTTTCCAGTCACATTTTCCTGATAATTTTTGTCTAAAAATCAGAAGAGTTTTGGAATTGCACAAGCTGGGTGCAATAGGGGTATTTGAGGGCTCTGAATCCATTTATGCTTTCAATAATTTATTTCTAACATTAAATAATTGCAATCTAACCAAAGATTGTATAGCTGGATTCGAGTGATAATAGCAAAAAAAAAAGGTTCAAATTGTATATCGTTTAGACAACTCCTATAGTTTATATAAATGGTATAAATGTCATGCATCAAGGCAGTGTAATAATGAGAAACCATGTTGAGATTTTAATAATAATAAAAACCTCAAATGGAGCTTTATATTACAATTTATTGAATCTAATCCATCTTACATAGTTCAATCCTCTCTCCCAATTGGAATTTGACTTCGTCATTGAAACAGCAATGAGGCCAAAACCAGACAGGCTATTACAACATTTAATGATTCATATGATTCAATTATCCCCATAAAATGTGTGTTCCATTTTCACTTATTTAAGAAGAAATGGTCAATGCATCTTCGATTGAGCCTTGCTGCATAACAATTATTTGACTGATAATGCCTGGAATTGCAGAAGATTGATGCTCTATCCCTCTCACGTTTGATGAAGGGCAATTTAATGTATCATATGACATTGCCACGAAGGTTATTTCTCTAATTATATGATCCTATTTGTGAAACAAGTGCTCCTTTCCTTTTCTCCCACCCACTTGTACTGGTATTTCTAACTAAATATAGTTGAAGACAGTTTAGTTCACGTAGTAGGTGTCAATTTGTTTATTTTGTTGCATGATATCGTAGTTATAGTGATTCTCATGTGACACGATCACTGAATGCCACAAATGTTATCTAGATATACACCTAAGATCATTCACATGTCATATAATGATTAGTTATTCAGATTCAAATAAGCTGAATTCCAAAGTTGATTAATTCTCCCGAGCACAAAATCCTTCATAGGAAAATGATGAGAGCTACTGGAGTCATCTGTCTAAGCAAAATGCCACCACCTTAAAAATCTCCTTTAGTAACAGTTTGTCACACTTAAATTTCAAACCAGTCAGGCCAAATTCAAACTATTACCTAGTTCATGAAAAACCATTATTTAAATAAGAGTTAAAATGCCATAGCTAAATGCCAAAAATCAAAGCAGCATATACTATACTAGTTGATGAGTAGCCATCGTTAAAATTTCAAACCCATGCCTCGAAATTGTGTCTACTGCCAGATATTCTATATTTATCACAAATTGACAAACTATATATTTCCCTACACAACTCTCCCTCCACCGCAAAATGGTTGCTTTTCTTGTTTTGCATTCATTATTTCACCTATTCAAATCATGACATGAGACAAATTTGTGAATTATTCCACAAAATATAGTAAAGTATGGAATTTAAGATTCCAGACCTATATTTATAAGAGCCTTGGGAAGCCCAGGAATAAACAGTTTACTAAAATTAGAATAGAATGCATGAAAAGAAAATATGACATCTCCCACTTATTCAATCAGCCCTCATCTCAAAAGCCACATTTATATGGCCCATGAGCATAAAATGTGAAATGGAACTGCTTGCTTTCTAAAGGTGATTCACCTCATAAAACATCCTCAATGTTCAAATAAATCTAAAAGAAACTTGTTCTTGACTGGCCACTCGTACCAATCAATTTTCACAATATCCTTCCAATGAAGAGAACAAATTAGATCCAAATAATAACTGGAAGGGCAGCACACCACAAAGTCAGTGAATCCGGTAAAAGTCATTATTTTTTATAGGATTTGACTTCATTAATCACTCCCTCGGTCAAGGCATCAACATCATAATTTTTCCCAAAGAATTTCACAAATTCCATGTCTGGGTCCATTAAATACCTGCAAATAGAATATTCAAAACATAAATACAATACACATAAGAAACAAACATTGCAAACACAACATTTTGTGGAAGATATAGTAGTAATAATGAAATAACAATTAAGAGGATTAGAAGCACTCAATGAATTTTATAAAAATACTGCCTCATAACAATTTCAAATAAATTAAAACACAGTACTGAACAAAACCATACTCAATACAGGAATCCTTGTATTCACAATATAATGTATACTGGAATTTTAGTGTGTGCTAAAAGATCCTTTCTGAAAACCATTATTTTGAAACAAAAAGAGACTATACTATAGAGAAATATGTTACAACTTCATGGTGAATATAGATAGCTTCAGTGCTATTAAAACCGATATTTGTATCTCTACTTTTGAATACACAACTTACTAGATGCATCAGGTTGCCCCTGAAAAGTATGAGCAAATTTTCAAGCAGAAGACAGTTAAATACACATAGGAACCTAAGATAAAGGGAAAAGAAGCAGCCTTAGTTTACAGGTAACCAGTGGAAAACTTTCTATCATCTTGAATTTCCAGGCCCAACAGTACAGTGTACCCTTTTCACATACATTGAATCATGTTTGCTACTTCTCGGCGAGTATTTTTGGGACCACCCACAAACCATGAAACAATCCCAACTACATATCTTGTTCTATATGCAATGTAATGTTGCATCCATTGCCTTTACATCTTTACAAGTCGATAACTTCATTCCTAATTTAACAGGAATTACCTCTGACTTAATCAGGCATATCAAACTTTTTAGTACCTCTTATGCATACTTCATCTTGGACATGAATATGTTGCCATCCATCTATCATACTTCCACATGTAACCAGCTATGAATTAGCCGCAATCTATAACTTTATTGGATGCTTTATTCAGCTTACACATTAGATACGCTTTCCCCTTTTACACCTACTCTCCCAAATCACTTCTCTTTTGAAAGGCATTTTAGAAATCCATCTAATAAATGGACCACTTAAATTAAGTTGTCATGGCTAACACCAATATGATCATATTTATCTTCACATCAGATTCAAAGGTTTTCTTAATGTCAGAACCTTCTTTTTTGGCAAAACCTTTAGCCACTAACCTTGTTATGTGCTCACCAACCTAATTACCTGCTCTATACTCTCCTATAGATCCACACACAAAGTTTCCATTCCTCAATAAACTTTGTCTTACTGCCTATAATAATGAGATCATCCACATGCTAAATCATAATCACAATATCATCACCATCATTGATTTACATAAAGACTTAGATCTGATGGACTTATATCAAGTCCATTCACTCAAGTGCCCAAGCTCTAGAAGCATATTTGAGCCATACAGTGCCTTTTTCAGCAGATGTTCTTTCTTTTTTTGCTCAAAGCCTTGGGGTTGCCACATACATACTTCCTCTTCCAAATCTTCATTTATAAATGCACTTTCGACATCCATCTAATGAATGACCCATTTGAACTAACACTAGTCTAATTGGCATTTATCTATGTCAGTGGTTCCAAGGTTTCCTTGAGTCTCAATACCTTCTTTCTATGCAATACCCTATTCACTAACCTTGCTCTGTGCTTGTCAACTTAAGCATCTTGTTCATACTTTTTTATTGTAGACCATTTACAAATACTGCATTTTTCCTTTAGGCACTTCCCAAATTCCCATATTCCATATTTTCACATTGGATCATATTCCCTTTAGGCTTCGTCTTCGTGTTCATTCTCAATCAGATTTTCAAAAACAGTAGTAAATACAAGGGAAGCTTACTGCTGCAATCTTTTTTCCTTCTTGCGTGTTTCACTAATTTCAAGTAATTTTATAGTAAAGTACTTCAATGTTTGAAAATACCACTTTTTGGGGATTTAGGGAGATCATCTCAGTATCTTCGTTGTCGTCAGTTATAATTCTTGATTGGTTTTTCCAGCCCAACTTGGACCACTTTATTCTGCAAGCTTCTTAAGATCAAATTTGTCTTCAATAGAACATGCAAATTGATCTAGTATGAATTTCCCTGGATATGGTTGTCATCAAGATTCAAGTACAACATATTTATTGACAATGGTCTTTCTCCAAGATAAGGAGCTTGTCTACCTTGAACTCATCACCATAACCTCTAAAAAAGTACACATGTTTTTATCTTCAAGTTATTTATTTTGCTTTCATAAAATAATCATAGGCAATACAATCGAAGACTCAAAATTTGTTTCCTACCAATCAAGAGAGGTGATGTTTCTAACAGTTTTAGTCAGACTTCCATTTAGAGATATACTGTTGTATGTATTCACAATCTTTAACTCCACCAACATCATTTCTTTCTTCCATACCATATTTAAATGCCTCTTGTCCTTTAATTGTCATAAATCATACTTCCCTTTTGTACACCCTCTTCCAAAATCAATGAATTTATCACACTAGAAACACTTTCTTTACTCTAGATAGTGCTGCCCTTCTTCCAATCTCCATTCTTGGTGTTGACTTGTCTTTCACTTTAACTAATGCTTTCTTGCAAACAAATGCTCAATATCCCCATTTCTTTGGTAAAGATGTTTTGCAAACACCTATGTTTGATAATTCCATATCGATGGTTTAAACCATAAGAATCATAAGAAAAATAGCTCTTGACTAGCTTTTTCATATAGACTAGTCATGTGCTATCTCTGATGCTTGTTTTTATCTTGAAGATGAGCTCGAGTGAGATTCAAAACATTGAAATGGATTATCAAATGGAGGTGTTCCTAAAACATATTTACCAAATAGTTCTTACTAAAAAGGTTGGAAATCACTGAAATTTCCATTTCTATCAAAGTTTGTATCTTCAGTCCTCCTAAAAGAGCAACCAACCTGATATAATAAAGTTTGTAAGAAAGAACTAAAAACACCGGACAAGCTATTTAGTGCCACACAGATTAAGTCACTAATTTGAAATCCATTATCCCATGACAAGTAATTGATCTCAAATGCTTTTAGTCTGGTGAAGTAATTTGCGACTGAGTCAGCTCAATTCATCCTTTATCTTTGCACCCTATTCCATAGACAAAGAACCTTCGGTCAAATAAGAAGTTCTCATTTTCAACTCCTCCTAAGCTTCTTTAAAAGTCTCTGCAACCTGCACATAAGAAACAATGCTTGCAACCAACATACCATTTTTTGCAAGAGCTACCTTATTTTTGCCCCTCATATTTCATCAGTGTTCCACAGGGACGCATTCCCCAGGTATAGACTTAGACAATTCAAAACGCTGTAGACTTTCAATAATGACAAACACAAAAACGAAATTGACCCTGTTAAGCATACCCTTTCCTGTCTAAACTACCAAATCAATGTGACAATTTGCCTAGAGGGAGTTGATAAACCATTCCACTGTTATTCCTACTAATGATCACAAATGCCAAAAAAGATTCATAAAAAACAATACAATCTCTGAAAGATAGAAACAATTCAGTAAAAACTACAGCCAATTTTTTAATATTCATATTTTCTTTGCTGGATTCTGGAATACTAACATATTATTTGTGACCGCAAACACGAAAAGCTAAAATAGTACGAAGAGGGGAAGCTATTACATACATGATAATAGAATGGTCTACAAGGTAATCAGCTTCTTCCTCTTCTGTCTTCATGTAGTAAACTCGGAATTCTCGGGCAACCTGTCTGATGTCACTCTGGCTTCCTGTTAAACCCACCAGATTTGGGTGGAATTCTGCAATGAGACCAAAATATATGTTAACATTTTGATGGTGCAGAAAAAGCTACATTATATTATTGCATACTGTACAGCAAAACTAGATAAGACGACAAATTTTAATTGATGTTTGTTATCACTCAGAACTCTCATTGGGAAAAAAGACCCAAGTGGATTGAATGAACATTTAACAAAAGTGCCAATATCACCTCACACAAACCATCTCGCTTTTGGGCATACCACTTGCTAGCTTCAGGGAATCTCCCTAGATTATTTGAGGTTTCAACCTTTTAAATCCTGGGGGAAAATAGCCTCTCAAATTGGCAATATAATTTGCTGATACACAATAAAATACTCATAGTCTGTACTTCCTTTTCAAATCAAGAATAATAAACTTTAAATTTTATGATTAAATCTCCAAATAATGCAGAAAATTCACAAATCTGTGATTGGCATTTCCCATCTTATAGATGGAACCAGTAAAATGCCGAGAGGAATCACAGTTCCCGATGATTCACATCACATGGAATCATTCTAAATTAAATGTGAAACATTGAGAATTGCTCATTGGAAGTTGTGATTGCTCTTAGCGATTGATTGGTTTCATCTTTAAAATGGGCAATGTTAGTGATAAAAGAAATGAGCACTTTATTGGGTCTATCTCTAGGATAGGCAGCGCTAGTTACAGAAGAAATAAGTTAAGTTTTGAAATATTAAATAAATAAGATTTCCACAAAATTTATGTCAGCTGAATTCAACTTCTTTCTACATACACTAAAAGACGAGATCTCCCTAAACCAGATTATATTTTGCACCTCTCAATAAAATAATTTCCCCTTGTTTTTTTTAGAATATAAGGCTTACGTGATGTAATAAAGTCGTGTTTTTTTTCCTGGGAAAAAAAGCGTAATTTTATATCATCTTTCGAGAACAAAATTACATATAGTAGATAGACATAGCTGTGTATTCAGGTAGGAGCCAGAAAGGTCAAAAAGATACAATAGAAACAGACCCTGAAGGTCTTCTGTAGAGTTCCACATACAGGAAATATATAGAGATAGTTTCCAGCCATATAAAGTTCACCTGTCACAAACTTCCCAAAAACACAGAGCCAGTACCAGAGAGCATACTGAAGTATGTAACCTTCAATCCAAAAGATAATACTGCAAACTGTCCACTGATAGCAAAAGTGACAGCCCCAACGGTTCATACAACCGAGATCAAATATACATATATTATATATATATAGAAAATATAAAGAGTGTTGAAAATAACCAAATTACTGATGAACAGCAACATCTATGAAGGGTCTATGGTAATATTCATGGACCGAATCCTCAATCAATTCTCGAATCTTCCACTGGCCCAAGCCCAACTGTAGCCCCTCTTTAGAGGCTTTGTCCGCCACCCTGTTATTTTCCCTGTAGACATGTCTGCATGAAAAAGAGGCATAAGTGTCTAAAACCTATGTCACAGGGTTCGCCGATTTTGAACCTTGAGGTTCGAAATTCGGCGAACCTCAAAAAAAAATTCTGATTCATTGAAGTTCGACTATTAAATTTGCCAATTTCAGAGATTGAATTCGCTGGTCTAAACGTTTCGAATTTGCTAGTTTTATTACGTGAGCTGCGAAGTACGTGTAGCCAGGCCTGGTCCAAATTTCGTGTAATTGGGAAGCCAAACATAATACTCAAGAGTCCACAGTAATTTTTCGTTTTACTTGTAGTTGCAAATCATTTTAATTATTAAATCTAGGGTATGGTTCAAACGCTTATCTACATCTATCCTTCCTTATCGTATCTACGGCAACGTACATTGGCAACTGAACTGTATGTCACCAACAACAACTGTTTTTGCTACGAAAGAAAAACCTCCATTCAAATAGTTTTTCCGGCTGCATCAAGTGAAGACTTTGATGCCCAATTGTGGCAGTGTCTACATTGATATTGATTCCCGTCTAAATCTGTTCTAGCTTCCGTTTCCCTGTTTTCCGTTGGATTCATTAAAATTGTGTTTGTTTTGTTTTTATTTTAATTATTAAAAATAGGGTAGGTAAAAGCACAACTCAGAAATAGATAGGTTATATGGTACATATATAACGTATTAATTATACATATTATTATAATTATTCTTATATTATATTATTATGTTATAAATTATATTATATTACTATGTTATAAAATAGAACATAAAATATTTATATTGGGAAAATTTATTTTAATAAAATATTAAAATATTTTTTTTAAATGTATACTGTAGATCCTAATGCCGAACCTCATTTCAAATCTCATAAAAAATTTCGAATTCGAATCGAATTTCGAGGTTGTCGAATTCGAATTCGAACCCGAACCATGTGACATAGTCTAAAACTGCTTTTATGGAAGATAAAATGTTGGCAAGTCTTAGATTTCTGCAAAGTTGAATCCCCTTGATCCAGTTAATTACATTTAGCGAATCACCACAAACATTAAGAGTTCTACAGCCTTTCTCTGTTGCAAAAATGAGAAGAAGTTTCAAACTGAGTAGCTCAGCAGAGTTGTTACTGTCCTCCCCCAACCCGACCATTAATTCAAAGGAGTGAGATTCCGATAGAAAAAGAATAGCCCCTCCCCCACAAAGATTATTTTGAGCTGCCCCATCAAAAAAACCCCACGGGTCCGTTCTGTCAATCTCAAGATCCAACACTTCCCTCTGTCTAGTGACCCTGATGTGTTGTGGATAAGCAGGTAATATGCCACAAGCTAGGCTAGCTGTGATCGTAAAAGTGCATCCTTTATCAGCAAAAATAAAGTTATTTCTAGCTAGCCATACCCCCATATTACCGATAATGGAAGTGCTGTTGTCAATTCTTGTGTTTCCATCCTCCTCCAGTTCTCCCAGGCCTGGAGTATCGATGGTCCATCCCAAATGCATTGGGAGCCCAAGACCTTAGAGCATTCCTTCCACACTTTTTTAATAAAAGGACAGTGCAAGAAAAGATGAATAATAGACTCACCCGTAGCCTTACAAAGAGTACACCAACCAGGCCCCTGAGGACACCTTTTCTGCAAATTGTCCCAGGTAGGTGCCTTGTTTTCCAGTACACACTACATAAAAATTCTGGTTTTAGATGGGCTTTTGATTTTCCACAGAGTCTTCCACCACCAAACCATAGCCCTTTGAACACCATCAGCGCTGAGTTTTATATACCCCGCCTTTGGTGTATATCTCCCACTTGGATCCACATCCCAGATGAGAACATCCTCCCTGTCCCAAAGCTTAATCTGTGCCTGGATCAGCGCACCAATAAAAAATTCACTATCCCTTTCCGCGGGCTCAAGTAAATCCAAATCCATTGCTGATTTCCAATTTTGGTCCCACCGGTTCTCCTGTATAGGTGCTGCTAACTGGGAAAGGTATACAATACCTTTCAGTCTCAGCTCCTCAACCATTTGTTCAGGCAGTCTGTGTTGTAGACTTGTAGTGTGCACTCGACCCATGGGTCCTCACCAATCCTTAATTTCCTCCCATTCCCCACGTACCAGGCAAGACTAGATTCAATCACATCAATAGACTTTACCACAGCCTTCCAAATAACCGATCCACCAGCATGTGTCTTCACAGGGCTCCGTAATAAAGTCGTGTTTTATAAGTGGCATAGACTTAATTAAAGTTAAGATGTAATTAGGGTTTTAGAACATGTGTCGCTTTTATATCTGTCTATTACAAAGCCTGAATTCTATAAAAGACACAAAAGGCTCATGTATTCACCTGACTTCAAGCTAATTTTTGAAGGCTCATGTATTCACCTGACTTCAAGCTAATTTTTGAAGGCTCATGTCCATTTTTGTGTCCATCTTTGTTGCTTTATTGTTCTATCTGTTCATTACATTAATCTAGGGTTTATGGTTCATTCATTGCCAAATCATTAATTGCATGCCATTGTTGTTAATTGCTAATTGTTACATCGTATCAGAGAAGGTTCTTTATCAACCTAGCTAGTGATCGAATGTGAGGGCGTGAGATTGGTGATTCGATTAATTAAAGAGTTGCATGGATAATAGAGATCAACCACCACCAGAACAGAGAAAGTTGTCATTACACGCTAGAAAGGGAGCCACATTTAAACTTTGAGAAGTCCCGTAGCCACCATTCGAAGACCCATCAATCCAGTGTGGATAAAGACAACAACCTTCGTTTCCAATATAAGAGGAACCATCAAGCATTTTATTTGTATCTATTGGGTAAAGAAGCCGCCCTACATAGGATTTAATGCTTAGCCACCATTTTAAAATATAAGAATAGAGGGAGATGTCATGAAAATGCTATATGCAGCCACCAAGGGTCTAGAAGAACCGCCACCAAGGAAAACTCAATATAATCATACATCCGCCATACATGTACAATCGTCACTTGCTTTGCATTGGTTGTTAATGTATATCACTCCAACGTACAACATTCCATCCCCACTATACAAATAGATGAGCTAGACAAATTGCAGTTGTTGATGAAGCTTGTTGAGGCAGTGTTGATCACTATGAACAATGGAGATGAAGCAAAGGATTTCGTTTTATATTCAAAGCGAGAAAAACTTAACTCAAACAAAGAATTGTGTTCACTGTCTTTTTTATTTAGCAGTTATTTTCTTAGGATTTATTCCATTTGTTTTAGTTTTTTCGACAATATTACTTTTCAGAAATGCTTTGTCAACAGTTAGGGCTTCCAACGATTATTTTCAACATAAGTAAGATTGACATGGAGATACCCTATATAAAAATATCTTCCTATAAAACTAGGCAAGCACCCTTGCTAGGTACCCACTGACTCGACAGATTTTGTCATGTATGAGTGTATGGGATTGATGTTTAATCCAGAGCAACAAGCCCTATATTGTTGATTTTTGTACCTAGGAAAGTGTTCACCTAGGTGACTTTAGCCTTGGTCACTTAAAAGGGGGAAATAAAGTGACCATTGCATAAAATGACTTGAGATGAACATTTAATTTCACTTTGGAGAATAAAGTCACTTTTTGGAAAATTTAAGTGAGGTGTGTGAATTTAATTTTTAAATGAGATTTAATGAGCATTTAATCTCATCCACTCATCTCATCTAATCTCCACCGTTGGATTAGATGAACCCTAGGGTGTTCACCAAAAAGGGAAGAGAAGGAAAAATCACTCACTTTTGCAGATGAGAGCGAAGGAGAGAAGAAAGAGAGAAGAGGCATGATTTTCGAGGCATCTCAGTGTTCTAAGCGACACGAATTTTGAGACCACAGATTTCGAGGTGAATTTTTTTGTTCAACAGGGATCTAGAGGTGACCATACAACACAGTTTTTGGGGGCACAATTTTTGAGGACATGAACCATAGGGTTTTCACGATTTAATGAGCATTTAATCCCATCCACTCATCTCATCTAATCTCCACCGTTGGATTAGATAAACCCTAGGGTTTTCACCAAAAAGGCAAGAGAAGGCAAAAATTACTCACTTTTGCAGATGAGAGTGAAAGAGAGAAGAGGCACGATTTTCGAGGCATCTACGTTTTCCAGGCAGTACGAATTTCGAGACAGCATGGATTTTGAGGTGAAGTTTGTTGTTCAACGTGGATCTCGAGGTGACCATACAACACAATTTTTTGGGGCACGATTTTCGAGGACATTTTGTGCACAAATCCCAAGAAGGTTGGCACAATTTTTTTTGAGGCCGTACTCAAGCACAGTTTTTGAGGTCCGTATAGTCTATATGGATTGTACCTTTTGCACAGAAATCGAGGACAAATTTCTACACTGATTTCAAGGTTGTGGGCATAGAAATCGAGGGTTTGTTTTGCACAGAAATCGAAGCTCAGTTTTGGCACAAAAATCGATAAGGCATTTGGCACAAAAATCGAGGAGGTTTTGGGTGCATTTATTGCAGTAGAGATAAGTTGTACTTTCTGCTGTTCTTGTTCCATTTTCCTGAAGAAATAAAAATCTCTCCTAACTCCCCTTGTGAGTTTTTCCTGGGCAAGTTTGCCAAAAATTCTTGAGTCTGAAAATTAATGGTATGCATTTATTGTTTTATTTTCTGTCTTTAAAGTTGAGTTTCATTAGTGTTTTTATCAATCTGAAATATTGTGCGATTTCCAGCCTTTACATTTCTAGGTTGGGCATTAAACAGAGAAATATTTGACATTTAAACCAGTGGCTGGAAACTGAGAAAAACTTTCGTGGTATCAGAGCTTGGTTGGGCAGAAAATTAATTTTTTGCAGAAAGAAAGTAATTTCCAGAACTCATAAATTTTCTTTTGACAGTGAGTAGCATTTAGTTGAAACTTGAGCTTTGCAAAATATCGCTTCCACTGGACTTAGAATGGAGGATAGGCTTGATGGGGATAGGGATTTTATTCTGTGGAAAGCTAGGATAATGTTGATATTGGAGGAGAATGACTTATGGGATGAGGTGACTTATGGGATGAGGTGGTTCATAACATTACAACAGTCCCTATTGTTATTCCCCCTAACATTACAACAGTCCCTATTGTTATTCCGCCTTCAACAAGAAGGACATAAAAGCTAGAAGGATAATTCTAGATGCAATGAAAGACCATGTGATTCCTCACATCTTAAGTAAGACCCGTGCATTTCAGATGTGGGATGCTTTGACCGGATTGTTTCAAAGCTCAAACGAGAATAGAAAGATGGTTTTGAGGGAGAAGCTGAAGAGTATCAAAATGGCCAAAGGGGAGGTTGTGATATCTTACCTTACTAGGATCTCTCAGGTGAGAGATGATGTAATGTCCTCTTCTGCTTAGGCATTGAGGACCAATCCAATAACCTATACGATTCCCATAGGTTCACGCGAGCATTGACAGTCAGGGAATCAACTTTGGACTGATGCCATATAGGAAGATCTAGGGCATCAATAACTTATCATCATTGGGTAGACAGGGACCACCAGAGCCAAAGGCCACCTGCATGCATGACATCTGGGCATTATTTCATGACGCATGCACTCGATTGAGTCTCCATGCACCTGCATGCAAGTCAACTACAACTTAGAAGTTAAAGTGACCTAATTAGGTCAAAAGTTAGGTTGTTCGATGTTGGAAGTTATAAAAGAAAGGTAAAGTGAATGGAGACAGACACTTATGATTATTATTGATTTGGAGCTTTTGAGTAGCAACACAGCGTGTTGCCACAGCAGTTGGGGTTGAAGACGACGTCTTCAGCTAACGAGGGTTCGACAGTGAGATATCTGCCCTAGTCTCCTTTAGGGTAGGCCATCCAGGTCCACCATCAGCTCTTCATCTTATTTATCCATATACAGCTATCTGGCACCCATCAGAAGATTGTTTGCAGGCACACGTGTGCAGCTGAGAAGGTTTTTAGCTAGAAAACCCCAAAGCATTCATTCGGTCTCCAGACCTTCGTTTATCTTCTGAATACTGGCACCATTCTCATCAGCAGGATCATCCTTCAGTACCAAGTGATCATCAGCTTCCAGTTAGCTCATCCGGAGCAGTTCTCATCAATTTCGTGTAGCTGGGGGTGTGAGCAGCTAAACCAGTAAACCAATTCGCTAGCTTGTTTAGAGAGGTCAAAACCTCTGCTGTCACGTCCCCACCCATCTACTCGGCGGAGAGGACGCGACGAACATAGCTGCTAGCTATCTAATCCGAGCAAACTAGCCTCATAAACATGATATAAAAATGCATTGGAAATAAACATACACAGTTGCATAAACATTCAATATACAACAGAAGCATTTACATATCATTCACACATTTAAGCATTCATCATGTTCATTTACAAAACAATACAGTTGCAAGGGTTTAGGCACAAGAAGATACTTATCTTTAACAGAAGCTTGTCCCACAACCAGCTATGTCCCTACAACGTTCCACCCAACGATAGGCCTGCTCATCAATCACTCAGCAACACTGCCACCCTCGAGCTGAGCATGATTCCACAAGGAATAAGGGGAAACTAGCAGGCTCACACGTAGCTAAGGATACACAACTCAGCCAATCCAATCACAGTTGGGTTTATCAGGCCATCGAGGAGCTGGAAAAGTTGGCTGCTAAGCTAGTGGGCTCACTGAAAAATTATGGACACCTACACCAGAACTAGCCTGGCTTCTAAAACATCCACACACACCCAACACAAGGAAGCATCCCCTTCTCTGCTACACAGTCCCTCGGGCTATGCCCTCCCTTCTAGTGCTATTCAGGGGGTGCAAAGAAGAAAGACCCCATTTCCACTCCCAATTCAAAGCCGGCCAAAGCCAAAAGATACACCCACAACACAATACGATTTATGGGGTTTGAAGAAAAACAGTATGGGCAACAAAAAAAAAACGAATTGCCCGAAAGGATAAAACAGCCCCCTAACAGCAATTCAATTTCCAAGGACATTTTGGCCCTAACATGGCCAAAACGGACTCAACAACACCCAGAATCGTGGGTCTCTTCTTCCCCTCACTAGGCATTGCCAAAAAACAATTTCCAGCTTGAAAACAATGGGAAAAATGCAACAAAAACGTGGGAAAGAAAACTCAGCCACTGATAATCACCAAAAACGATTTCCCGGCCTGAGCAAAATGAGGTAACAACCAAAAATGTGAATGGTTTCACACACAGGAACTTCAAGTTGCCTCCCAGAGCTCCACGTGAAGGAAAAATGGTGGTGAAAACATGAAAACCTCCCAACATGATAGAATGGCATACGTTTTTGGGTTTTTACTTGCCCAAGGAGTCAAAACGCATTTCCCCAAAAACTGATGGTTTCTCCAATTCGAATTTTGGGCTGTCATACCTTGCCCATCCCATGCAATAACCAACTCAACCAACTTCTGGCAGTAATAACTGAATGGGTGAATAAGACAAGAAAGGTAGTTGACAGTTTGGTGGGTTCTCTCTTTGACATTTGGATTTTCCCCATTGGCCCCAAAGGTTAAATATCCCCCCCCCCCCTATCGTTAGGAATCATGCCCCCACCTCATTATTGTTGCATTGACATAGTTGGTTGTGGGTTTTTTAATTAATTGCATATTTACATGATGATTTAAAAAATCATAACGTGCCTGGCTAGCACAAAATACCATCGGCATTGATTTAATCGTCGAAAAATAAAAACGATAATGCATGGTGGGGCTTGTTGCCTTTAGCTCCACACCACGACTAATTACAATATATACATCATATACATTTAATGCAAACAGGGTCAAAACCGGGTGCTACATCTGCATGCTCTAGTCAATCTCTCCAACACGAGGAGCCCTTCATTCCTGCAAATCCCCACCTTCGTCAGACAGCTCCTTCACCAAAAACGTCACCTTTAGCTGATTGAGGGGTTCATGTTGCTGGGCGGTAACACCGGAGGAAAGGAGCACTAGTTCTTCACCAGATCAGTTCTTGATGCATGCGTATTATCTCTGGAGCATTATCAGCCAGATTATCAGTGGTAAGTGTTGATCTGTTCTTCGTAAATCCCTGCCCTAGTTAGCTATAAAATAGGGTCATTTGTTAGACACTTTGCATGCAAGTTTATTTTAGTATTATTGTAAATCTGGAGGCGATAATCAAGCCCTAGAATAGAAAACAATAGAATATCCGTATTTGGGATATTACAGTGGTATCAGAGCTATTTTCCTTGCCAGTTGTAGGCATGCAAAAGTATAAATGAATTCAGAAGACCCATACAACATTACTTCCCAGAGACAGAGGTGTAGAAACAGTGATAGGAAGAAGAGGAGTTAGAGGACATCGAGTTGGGGGATAGAGAGTATCAGTTTGGAAAGGGCAAAGAAACAATGGCCGAGGATTATAAAACAACTTTCAATAGTCTCATATCAGCCATAAAAGAACTCACACTAGGCAAAAAGAAATGATGAGTACCTTCAAGCAAATGACAAAGAAAAAGGGCCCACCCCACACAGTCTCTTGTTTCCCCATAGTGACAGGGTATTCACCAGTAGTAGTAGGGAGCACCTACATACCAACATGCCTTCCCCATATATACAACAAGCCTTCCCGACCTACCATGCCTCAATTCTTAGATAGTCCAGCTGCAGTGCCTCTAGCACAAGTAGAACCAGAAGAATCCATGAGTGCCTATCTGAGAGAGTATAGAGCTTTAGGAGATGACTTTCATTCAGCCATGACCTTCACTGACTTCTGCCACTTTAAAAGTAAGAACAAACCCAGAGCTTACAATAAGCTATTCACCCAAAACCATGAGTTACAGTGCACCGTAGGGAAACTGACTATCCCTACCTTTGAGGGTACCCGGGGTGGCCCAGCCCGAAATTGGGTGCAGAAATTGGATACATACTTCCAGCTCAACCCCATGATTGAGACAGATGCCATTAAATTGGCTACTCTGCATTTGGATGGAGAAGCCCATGAGTGGTGGTACCACTGGTTAGTAACTCTGGGTCACAATACCATCACATCGTACCCGGATTTTACACAGAGGCTCATTGAGCGGTTTGATCGGAAGGACCCTCAGGTACACTTTAGAGAGTTGGCATAGCCCAAGCAGACAAGTAGTGCAGGTGCATTTATTTCAAAGTTTCAAAGGATAGCAGTCATGGTGACAGATATATCAGAGAGCAGGTTGATTATCTTGTTTACAAAGGCCCTCACTGAATCCTTACAGCAATGGGTCAAGTCTATAGGCCCACCACCCTAGCAGATGCCATCAGTCGAACTAGAGATTTGCAGGATGCAGTACTCAAAAATAGGTTTCCTCCCCGAACCAATTTCCCTATTAAAGATAAAGAGAGGAAACCTTTCAAGAAAGACTGGCCCAAGAAAGAATGGATGGGCAATGATACTCGACAGAACCTTAGAAGAAAAAAGTTATGTTTCACTTGCCAGGAACCATGGGTACCAGGTCACAGATGTTCAGGAAAGGGAAAGGCCTACTACATAGAGGCCTATTCCAACAGTGGGGAGGACGAGGATTATCCATATTAGGAGCAAGGAGAGACACCAGAGACAGTTGATGAGGGACAACCCTCAGGAGGTACCATTGCTACGATGACAGGGGTTCCTAGATTCCACACCCTCCAGATCAGAGGTACCGTACAGGGCCACAGAGTGGGACTGCTGATAGATGGTGGGGCATCCCACAATTTTATTGATGTTGCATGGGTTAAAAAGAGAAGCATTCAGACTAAAAGTTTTTATGGGTTTTCAGTAGCAGCAGCAGGTCACACCATGGAGTGTAGTCAGAGGATTTCTAAATTAAAAGTAACACTTGGGAATTATACAGTGATAGAGACATTCTATGTTGTAGATGTACCTGACATGAACGTGGTACTAGGAGTTCAGTGGCTGTATTCCATAGGGAAGTATTCCACGAACTTCCAGACCATGGACATAGAGTTCACAGGAGCAAAGGGACAGAAGGTAGTATTGAGAGGGATGAATACCTACCCTCCCACAGCAATGACATCACACAGGATGGAAGCAGTACTCCGACAGGGAGATATTGAGTGGGCTGCAGAGTGTTTGGTTACCTTCAGAAAACCACCGGATGAGGCCACACAACATCCAACAGATGTAGAGGCCTTACTGTAAAAGCACAAGGTAGTATTCGAAGACCTTCCAGCAGGTCAACCTCCAGATAGGGGATTTGAGCACATTATTGAGTTAGAGGAGGGGACTCAAGCAGTTATCACCACTCCTTATAGACATCCCAAGAGGTACAAAGATGAGATAGAAAGTACAATCAAGGAACTACTCAAGCTAGGATACATCACACCCAACTCCAATCCCTTTGCATCTTCAGTAGTGCTAGTAAAGAAAAAGGATGGAACCCTACGAATGTGCATTGATTACAGGGCACTCAACAAGAAAACCATAAAGAACAGGGATTCCCATCCCCAGGATTGATGAGTTAATGGATGAACTACATGGGGCAAAGTACTTTTCCAAGATTGACCTATGCTCAGGGTACCATCAAATTCGTGTCAAGGAACAAGATGTTCCAAAGACCGCCTTCCGTTGCCACTACGGACATTATGAGTTTCTAATGATGCCATTCGGTCTCACTAATGCACCAGCTACTTTCCAGTCATGCATGAACCATATCTTCAAGGCTCAGTTACATAAGTATCTTCTGGTATTTTTCGACGACATATTGATATACAGTAGAACCTGGGAAGAACATTTGAGACATCTAGATGAAGTACTTGGCATTCTACAGGAGCAGTCACTATATGCCAAAATGTCCAAGTGTGAGTTCGGCATGCAGGAGATGTTATACTTGGGGCATGTGATAGGGGCCAACGGGGTCTAGGTGCACCTAGAGAAGATTCGGGCCATATTGGATTGGCCTACACCTAAAAATGTGACATTTGACAGAAGTGAAGGGCTTTTTGGGCCTTTGCACCTACTATAGGAGGTATGTCAGTGGATTCTCACAGATGACCGCACCCCTCACCGATTTTACCAAGAAGGGGGCATTCAATTGGTCGGAGAGAGCACGACAGACATTCGAGAAAATGAAAAAGGTAATGAGTTCATGCCCAGTATTAGCTCTACCAAACTTTTCTCAACCCTTCGTGCTAGAATGTGATGCTTCAGGAGAGGGAATTGGGGGCAGTTTCGATGCAGAACAACCACCCCATTGCATTTGAGAGCAGGAAACTCAAAGACTATGAGAGCCACTATTCGATATATGACAAAGAGATGTTAGCCATTCGCCA
This sequence comes from Pseudotsuga menziesii, assembly GCA_001517045.1. Classification (NCBI taxonomy): domain Eukaryota; kingdom Viridiplantae; phylum Streptophyta; class Pinopsida; order Pinales; family Pinaceae; genus Pseudotsuga; species Pseudotsuga menziesii. The sequence continues at coordinate 225,616 of LPNX010001586.1, read as the reverse complement.
TGCGCTAACCAAGTTCAGGCAGTACTTAGTGGGTGGCAGATTCAAGGTTAAGACAGATCACAATAGCTTGAAATACTTCCTAGAGCAAAAAGAGCTAAACGAGAGGCAGCAGAAATGGGTAAGCAAAATTCAAGCCTATGACTTCAAGATTGAGTACGTAAAGGGAAAGAACAATGTAGTGGCCGATGCACTTTCCAGACGACCATCTACTTTATTCCTTATGAGCATCTCATCAGATTGGAGATCTCATATTTTGGTTGAGTACTCCAAAGATAAGTTTGCTTGCGAGCTATTGGATGGACAAATTCAAGATGATAGGTACCAGGCAATTGATGACATCGTATACTATAAGAACAGAATCTTCTTAATTCCAGAGTCTTCCCTCAAGAAGAAGATTTTGCAGGCATCGCATGATTCACCATTAGCAGGGCATCAGGGGTTTCTCAAGATCTACAGACAGATTAGAGAAAGGTTCACATGGAAGTGCCGCAAGAATGATGTAAGACAACATGTGAGAGAGTGCAGCTTGTGCCAACAGAACAAAATAGAGCACACCTACCCGGTTGGTTTACTACAACCCTTACCTATTCCCGAGCAAAAGTGGGAGAGCATCTCTATGGACTTGATTACTGGGTTGCCCAAGGTTCAGGGAAGAGACTACTTGTACGTAGTGGTGGACAGATTGACCAAGTTCGCTCACTTCTTTGCCATTCCTTCAAATTATTCAGCAGCACAGGTAGCAAAACTATTTTTCAGAGAGGTATTTAAGCTCCACGGGTTACCCAAGACCATTGTCAGTGACAGGGATAGCAAATTCACAGGGGCCTTTTGGCAAGAGCTTTTCCGGTTAGCAGGGACCGAGTTAGCCATGAGCACAAGTTATCATCCACAGAGTGACGGGCAAACAAAGATTGTCAACAAGTGGATTGAGGAATACTTGAGAAATTACGTAGCAGGTCAACAAGGGACATGGATCAAATGGCTACACTTGGGTGAACATTGTTACAACACCACCCACCATATGACCATTGGGATGACCCCTTTCCGAGCTCTATATGGGTATGATGATTCCACTTTCGCAGACCGGATATTCAGCGATAGCAAGGCCCCCAAGGTCAAAGAGTGGATTCAGGAGGGTCAAGATATCCTCAAGATACTCAGGGAGGACATACAGGCTACTCAGAATCAGCAAAAGATATATGCGGACAGGCACAGGGTTGAGCGCAGATTTGAGGTAGGAGAGAGTCATCGACAATCATCTCTTAAAAACAAAGGAGCGGAAAAACTCAAACCTCGCTTCTATGGTCCATACAAGATAATCCAGAAGGTTGGAGAGGTACCATACGAGCTACAACTACCCGCAGAGAGCAAGATTCACAACGTATGTCATGTCTCCAACCTCAAGAAGGCAGTCGGTCAACAGATTGTTACATCTTCCGAGCTGGCCCCCGTTGATGATGAGGGGCAATTGATTCTGATTCCTAAGCGCATCCTAAAGGTGTGAGTGAAAACTGAGGAACAGAATCATCAGAGACTACTTGGTCCAGTGGAAAGATTTGCCTATAGAGGAGGCCACTTAGGAGGGAGAACAAGTATTACAGCGCCCAGCTTTACAGATGCTTGAGGACAAGCAAATTCGAGCGGGGAGGACTGTAATATCCTTTTCTGCTTAGGCATTGAGGACCAACCAGCTAACCTATATGATTCCCATAGGTTCGAGCGAGCACTGACAGTCAAGGAATCATCTTTGGACTGATGCCATATAGGAAGATCTAGGGCATCAATAACTTATCATCATTGGGTAGACAGGGGCCACCAGAGCCAAAGGCCACTTGCATGCATGACATTTGTGCATTATTTCATGATGCATGCACCCGATTGAGTCTCCATGCACTTGCATGCAAGCAATGTTATCGGAACTGGACTGGTCATTGAACCGACGAAGCCCAATATGTGAACTGGACCGAAAACTGGCCAAAAACCAGGTAAAAAACCAACCGACTAAAAAATACATAAAATATTCATATTTTGTAAAAAAACATATATATTCATGTGCATACATATGAATCTAAACCATTAATACAAAAATATGCAAAGTTTCTCATATATATAGCAAATATGGGTGCAAATATCCAAAATAGCACTTAGTGCAATACATCTTTGAGGTTCTAAACCAAAGCACATTAACAAAGAGGCTCCAAAGTACATCAACAAAGTTCTATTTTCTGGTTTTTTTTTAAATTGAGTTCCGTAAATCCCCAGTCCAAACCGACCGGTTCCAACCGGTTCCAGTCGGTTTGGTACCCAATTTGGAAAAAAATCTGGTTTTATGATTTTTTTTGATGATCGGACAGGCCGACCGGTTTTACCAGTTCCAGTCCGGTTCCGATAACACTGCATGCAAGTCAACTGCAAATTAGAAGTTAAAGTGACCTAATTAGGTCAAAAGTTAGGTTATTCGCAGTTGGAAGTTATAAAAGAAAGGTAAAGTGAATGGAGAAAGACACTTTTGATTATTATTGATTTGGAGCTTTTGAGTAGCAGCACAGCATGGGGCCACGGCAGTTGGGGTTGAAGACGACGTCTTCAGCTAACGAGGGTTTGGCAGTGGGATATCTGCCCTAGTCTCCTTAAGGGTAGGCCATCCAGGTCCACCATCAACTCTTCATCTTATTTATCCATATACAGCTATCCGACACCCATTAGAAGATTGTTTGCAAGGACACATGTGTAGCTAAGGGGGTTTTTAGCTAGAAAACCCCAAAGCATTTGTTGGGTCTCCAGATCTCCGTTTATCTTCTGAATACTAGCACCATTCTCATCAACGGGATCATCCTTCAGTACCAGGTGATCATCAGCTTTTAGTTTGCTCATCCAGAGCAGTTCTCATCAGTTTCGTGTAGCTGGGGGCGTGAGCAGCTAAACTAGTAAACCAATTCGCTAGCTTGCTTAGAGAGGTCAGAACCTCTGCATGCTCCAGTCAATCTCTCCGGCACAGGGAGCCCTTCATTCCTGCAAATCCTCACCCTCATCAGGCAGCTCCTTCACCAAAAATGTCAACTTTAGCTGATTGAGGGGTTCTTGCTGTTGGGTGATAACACCGGAGGAAAGGAGCACCAGTTCTTCACCAGATCAGTTCTCGATGCATGCATATTATCTCTGGAGCATTATCAACCGGATTATCAGTGGTAAGTGTTGATCTGTTCTCCGTAAATCTCTGCACTAGTTAGCTATAAAATAGGGCCATTTGCCTGGCACTTTGCATGCGAGTTTAGTTCAGTATTATTGTAAATCTGGAGGCTATAAGCAAACCCTAGAATAGAAAACAGTAGAATATCCGTATTTAGGATATTACAAATGAGCTTGCAGCAGTTGGGGAGGTTGTTCATAATGCAGAAATAGTGCGGACAACGTTGAATGGGGTTTCAAAGCCTTGGGCCGTGTTTGTGGAGGCTTTGGTGGCTAGGGAGAACATACCTACATGGGATAGGATATGTGATGATTTTGTTCAGGAGAAGACTCGGAGGGGTATTTTGCAGGGCAGTGTGTCTACTAGTAGGGAGGATGATTAGGATGTGGCTTTGACAGTGAAGGGGAAGAAGAAGTTCAAGAAGGGTGGGGCCAAGCAGCAGGATGGGAAGAAGAAGGATCTGAGGACTGTAAAGTGCTTTGTATGTAAGAAGATTGGGCACTATGTTGGGCAATGTCCAAACAAGAAGAAGAAGAAGAAGAAGCAACAAACAGCAGCTTCGGCGGGGCTTGAGGATTTTGCAGCTAGATTTCAGAGAGAGTTTTCTCGGTGCACTGGACATGTTGATAGAGAGAGAGCATCTATCATCACCAGTGTTGATATTGATATTGAGAGGGAGTTATCCTTGTTGATAGACCATTCCTATAGTGCATCTACTTCTAGCACATGGTATATTGATAGTGGAGCTTCGAACCACATGACAGGTGCTCGAGAGATGTTCTCCGAGCTTTCACAAGCAGAGACTGATGTGGGGGTAGTGTTGGGAGATGATTCTGCAATCAAAGCAGTTGGGCGTGGGACTATTACCTTTCAGAGGGAGTCCATGAGTCCCATGGTTTTGAGACATGTACTGTATGTACCTGGGCTGAAAAAGAACTTAGTTTCAGTTTCCATGATCAAGGATCGAGGTCTTGGGATGTCCTTCCTAGATGGACATGTGCGTGTGTTTCCCAAGAATGCAGGATCATCTGCTTCATTTGCCGTTGGAATTAGATGTGGGAAACTGTATAAGCTCTTATTTCAGCCTCAGCATGCCTTGGCACATAGCAAAGGCAGCGATCTTTGTGAGCTGTGGCATAGGAGGATGGCCTACTTGCATCATCTAGCTTTGAGGTTGTTGAGACATATGGTTACAGGTTTTCCAGAGTTCAACATAGAGCAGAGTTATGTTTGCAGGGGGTGTGCTTTGGGAAAGTACACCAAGACTGCTTTTCCTAGCAGTGATAGCAGGTCAGCAGGGATTCTTGACTTGATACATTATGATTTGTGTTGACCTATGTCATCTGTTTCATTGAGAGGATATGAGTACTATGTGACATTCATTGATGATCATTCCAGGAAGACCTGGATCTACTTCCTGAAGAGTAAGAAATCTGAGGAGGTCTTGCAGAGGTTCCAAGAGTTCAAAGCTCTTGTGGAGAACCAGACAGGGAGGAAGATACGGGCTCTCAAATCGGATAACGTGGGTGAGCATACCTCCAAGGAGTTTGATGGATATTGTAGATAGGAGGGCATCTGGAGGCGGTTGACAATTCCATACACTCCATAGCATAATGGAGTGGCAGAAAGGAAGAACAGGTCTATTGTTGGAGCAGCTAGAGCTATGTTACATGACCAGTCACTTCCTTTTCTTCCTTTGGCCAGAGGCATGCAGTACAGTTGTTTATCTTCAGAATAGGAGTCCCCATCGTGTCGTGGGGAACATGACACCTGAGGAGTGTTTCAAAAAGCAAAAAGCCTGAGGTTAGCCATTTTCGCATATTTGGTAGTTTTACTTGCTCTCATGTCCTTTCTGAGAAAAGGACAAAGTTGGAGACCACCGCAGAGAAGGGCATCTTTGTGGGCTATGATGAGACTTTGAAGGCCTTCTGTATTTATCTTCCTTCTCAGAGGAAGGTTGTTGTGAGGAGGGAAGTGAAGTTTGAAGAGGAGCGAGCCTTCAGGAAGTTTAGAGAGTTGGAGCAGGGAGTGCAGCAGACAGGTTCACAAGTTTCCAGAGTTACTGGACCACATAGTATGGGCACAGGTTCACCAGTTTCAGTGGTTTAGCTAGCAGGATCTTCGAGGATAGGTTTTGGGTCTCAGATTACAGGTTCACCGTACAGAGCATTAGGATCACAGAGTTCACCAGTTGTTGGTACACCAGTTTCTGGTTCACAAGTTACTAGGGCTTCTACCTGTGGTAGTTCATCAGATGAGGACAGACCAATGTGGGGGCAACCTTCAGGGAAGAAGAAGCCTAAGTGGCTTCGGGACACCTTGAATAAAGCTCAAGAGCTTGGGACACCCAAGGAGCTAGTGAGTACTATTCAGATGCCAGACAGATTGCACATGGCATTAGTGGCTAGTCTTCGTGATTCAGAGCCTTCTACTTTTCAGGAGGCCTCCCAGCATCATATTTGGTGATCTGCCATGATGGATGAGTACCATTCCATCATGAAGAACGATGTATGGTTTTGTCAATTTTTGCCGATTTTTTCCCCGAAGTTGCACAAAAGAAGTATTTCGGACCCTTCACCGACTTTTAACCATTGCTAATGTTTTCAACAAGGGTTAGAATATAAGGCTTACCTAATGTAGTAAAGCCGTGTTTTATAAATGACTTAGACTAAATTAAAGTTAAATGTAATTAAGATTTTAGCATGTGCCACTCTTATGTGTGTCAATTACAAAGCCTAAACTCTATAAAAATTAGACTCAAGGCTCAAGAATTCACTTGACTTGAAGCTAGTATTGAATATCATTTTCAAATACATCTCTATTAGTAATTCACCCTACTTTGGGTGTAGTGCATGCTTTATTGTTTTAATCATTATATTAACCACACTTCTCTTTTCATTACATTAATCACAGTGACCAAGTTTGCTTCAGTCAGACTGGGCCCATATAAAGAGAGAAGCCATGCTCCTGAGGCGCATCATTTAATGAAAACATGCAGTTTCCCAACCCATCATCCAGGCAGAGACGGAGTGCACCCCTTTTGCCTTGAGGTCAATTTTCGTTTGGTCTCCTTCCTACATAAAATCAGGACCTTCAGAGTCTTGGCCTCCAAGAGAGAGAGGGACCCCTACCATGCACGCTGCTCCTCAAAGGCCCTTGCCTCAAATTGCCACACTAGTCGTGCACAAGGTTGGTTCGTAGCTATGTTGCACATGTTTCTGGTACGTGCGTATGTGGGGTACGCGGATACGAGTAATTGGTGCGGCTTGAAGCTTCGCACAAATTTACAAGAAAAGTTAGGTTGGGAGTGACAATAATATAATATATTAAATTTTAATATATATATAAAACATAAATTTATTAAATTATAAGTTTAGTTTTTAACTTATTGGCATTTTGCCTATTTTAAAAGTTAGCTATAATAGTCAAATCAAATAATGTACATTGTCAATTATAATTATAATTATGCATGACAAGTTTAACTCTTAAAAAGATAATGACAATTACAAATGCACATCAACTATGCATAAAATATTATAAATTAATGATTTCTCCAAACGAGAGTCATAGTGAAGAAATATTTTTTCGCTTTCACTTCTATGAGAATGGTTCTTTTCATGCCAAAATTGTTGTCTTTAGTTACTTCAAAAAATGTGAAGTGGCATGTTGGGAAGGAAATAGGAATGAGATATTTTTAGATCATTTCGCTATAAATTACTCTATGAATAAACTTCACTTGATGTGATTATGAGAGGTGTAAGACATGTTTGGCTTAGTCTACGTCATAAGCTGGCAACTGATACTTCTACTAAAAAACTTTGCAAACATCATAGTCTCAACTGTAAATTATTAAATTCATTGGAAGATTATGTCTACTATGCTGACGATGTTACACTGAATGATTGCAATAACCATACATACTGTTCGTTTTATTTTTGCTAGCCTATCATAAACCTATGATAAAGTTATAAAATGTATGCATTATGATAAATATTAAATATCCCCACAAGCTCAAGAGCAGAAGACGGCCACTAACTATGCATAAACTGTAACTAAGCATTATGATAAATATAATCAATTGTAACATCAAATATTAAAAATTAAAATGATAAAATTAAAAATCCAATTAAATGGTAATCCAATTTGGCACCAATCCAATTTCATTTTCCTGTGAACTTCATTTTTTCCTGAAATGTGCGTTTTCTGTCAATGGGTTGGGAGTGTGAGGAAGCTCCATGTTGGTTTGGGAGCTTATTCAAGCTCCAGAACATTGGAACTTGTGGCTGGGAGCTTGAGGAAGCTCCCGGTCCATAAAGGAGCTCGATGGATCGGGAGCTTCCTCAAGCTCCCAACCACAAGTATCCTAGGAAACTCCTAGCCGAGAGCTACAATTTCACCTTTGTGATGTACCCAAAAAGCTCCTAAGTATTCGAGGAAGCTCCCGCCCATTTTGGAGCATTTCATACTAGCTCCAAAGCTCCCGATACTACAGGAACATTGGGTATGCCCTTCCTAATGGCTGAAACTAATACCCGTGAAACATAGGTTCGTAGAGGCCTACTTGCTTCTTCAATCAATGACCATCTCCCTGGAGCACCTTCCCCAATCTGATACTCTCTGGATGCACTAAGCCATCTACCGCCAACTAGACAAGAGCTAAATCAAGCCATCCAAGAGGACATTTATAGACTGTACATCCAAGTTACTTGGACCTCACCTCCAGAAACACTAGGCCCGAAGATGTCTTTCTACCTAGAGCACTTCTTGGAGTTGCAAGATGACATCATCGTTTGTCCCCTTACACATGCCAACACTAGATGCACTCACTTAGGATCCCCTTGGGCCAGATCTGGGTTGTGTCTCACAGACTCCGTGTGGAGACCAATCACCATATCCCTCGACAAGAGCCGAAGACAAAGGTACATCTCATTTTCAAGTGCCAATTCTACTACAAGATCAAAGGTCGCAACCATTGTCGTTATAGGGACTCGAGGGGCTCCCTCTAGACTTCTTCCGATATCAAAAACATAGATGCCTAAGCCTCTTCATAATGAAGATATACAACCATAGATCCTAGTTCTTGTAGAAACCATCCCACCATGGGACTACCAAGAGGATCACCTCATACTTTCATGTTGCTTCATCATATCAGCGTAACAAGAGACGAGCAAAGTTTTGGAACACATCAAGTTGTAGAGTGGTGAGACCTTGTGTTTTCCCTCATGATCCCTCCTTGAGAGATCGGCCGATATCTCAGAGACTAGTTCAGAGGTGTCAGATTACACATTTTAATACAAATCCTCATAGTGACAGAAAAATCAACTCTAGAAGGATCCAAACTGGAAGTAGGGCACATTTTGCTTGTCAGACTACCTCCCAACCCCAACTAAGTAGTGAAACATCTATTCGTAGTTTCTTTCTTTGGCCTCAGATGGTAGGATAGCAGGGCTCCCTCAATCCTACATTTCCTCAAGATCGCACTATGGTGCCCGAGGACTCTAAATACGAGCTAGTGATCTAGTCGTCCCCCTCATCCTCTGTCATCAATCCTAGAAGACCTTGACATCATGGCTTTCATCTTCAAACCCCTCTCTCTTTCTTTACTAGCACCGAGATGTTTCTAGTCTTAGACATTCTCACGTTGTATCCCCACATCTATGGCATTGTTGTATATACATATTTTGGGGCCAATTAGACCTAGTGATTTACTTTTCTTCCCTTTATTTTTGCTTTCAACATTTTCTAGGAGTTGCCTTCATACTCCCACATTGTATTCAACAATGGATGTATCTTTTAGTCCCATTGACCTACCTTTGCGGTCATTCATTGGACATTAATAAAATTATCTTATCCCATCTTATTCATTGTCGAATCATTGACAACATGCCATTGACGTCCATTGCTAATTGTTGCAATTTTACAATAAACATCGCAGAATAGCAAATAAAGTTACCAAAAATACAAAGAAAACACCCAAATCAACACTTCATTGTTGATATCAAATATGCCCCTTACAAGTTCGCAATTAACTAGCAATAGTGTTCTTTAAATTTTGCCTTGAAACTATGTTAAAAAGATCAATTGTATTTGGATGACCATTGCCTCAACCTTGGAATAGAATGAAATGAAAAAGAAAAAATAACATTCAAATCTCATAAGTTCATGAATTTCAGAAGTCAATTGGGTTTAGCCTGAGTGGTTTGAGCAGAGTATTATCCACGCTATCCAAGTTCAATTCCTGCTAGTGACATGTTAAGACCTTAATTGAACACCTTTGATTTGACATATCCTGGCCTTCCTACATCCCTTGCGGAAAAAAGAGGAAGTTTCTGTGGACGTAACTAGCACTAATCTTCGGTGTCGTGAACGACATGAAAAAAAAAGTTTATGAATTTCAGAATAAAACTTTATATTAGATCAAATTCTTATATGTTCTCAAATTGGTCACCTGAAGATGTTGATTTGAGTTGTAGAAAGAACAAAGCTCAAAAAAAATAGGATAAAATTCAACACATTCATGCACACCACAAGTGAGTAACCTCCTTATCATTAACTAGGTATTTATGATCTCCAAAAGAAGCACAAAAGCTTGTCAAAGCTAAGCCCACAAGTCTGCTAAATATAACCCAATCAAAGCTCTAAAGAAGTACAAAGGATAAGTCTCCAAAAATATCTGAAGAAAACCATCTAAAATTAGTACATGCCAAAGATTGAGTAGGGCACTGAATTCCTGCCAAAAATAGCCCTACATCAAAATATAACAAAGAGACTGATCATCTAAACACTAAAAGCAATCTCTATAGCTAGAAAGGTAACTATGGGGTACTTACTTTTTTAAGAACTAAAAACCAAATTTTGCACTTTCTTGAACTCACCCAAAACTTTTAGATTTTGCTCTGCGTCACTATACAACTCTACCCATACAGAAACCTTAAAATATAGAAACCTTAAAATTAAATATAGAAACCTTAAAATATAGAAACCTTAAAATTAAAAAAGTCGTGATCATCACTAAAATTTAAGCACATGCACTCAAATTGATTATCTATCTCCACAAAGATATCTATAAATGTGATTAGTTTCCATAACATATGAACTTTCTAAAAATAGAGACTTACCAAATAGCAAATCTCAAAACTCAGAATGTACTATTTTGGAATACCATCAATGGATACTCAAAACAGTATTACACTGAAACATTAACTTTCTAAACCTAGAAATTTTTTTAAATGCCATCTCAAAAATTATGAAAGTGAGCTTTTGAAATTCTCCTTCCCATATGCATGCACCAAATGCTGCATGTAACATGCATGCATGGGACACCTGCTAAAAATAGAAATTTGTGTGCTCCAAGATGATCCTGTCTCTAAACCAACCTGAAGAAAACTATGGTACCAAATCACAAGCATGCTTGGTCTAACAATGTCTACAAATGAAAAAGATAATTAAGATCATTTTAAGGGGAGAAAATAATACAAGCATTTTAGAGTAAATATGATTAATCCTTTTATTCCTACATTAGAAAGGCAACTGGTTCCAAGATTGTTTATGATTTTGCACCATAATAATGGAAGGTTTACGTTGTGTCCTTGTTTGCTTCTGTCAATTAGTGGCCTTGTAGGTGAGCATCAATATCTAAAGGGATGTCCTCTTAGAAGTGATGACATATCAAAGACTGAGAATTTGTCACCTCTCAATCGAACTCATTGCTGAAGGAAAAGCTTGCCCCCATATATCATAAATCCATGGAGAAATATTAAGTTTGAAGAGTTTCAAAACGACACATCTTGTAAAATCCTTGAAGAATTGTCTCTCTAAGAGTAATAAAGAGGCCTAAGCTCTATTGTTAGACATAAATTGTGTATTGGACCGAAGAACTATACACCGGGATATAATAAAGAATCTCCACAATCAGAACTTCAAAGGTGAATTTAACTTTTGATATCTATAATTACAAAAAGCCACAAAAGCATATAATTAGTGGTATAATTTGAAGACTACGTCCTTAATTTTATCCAGGTCAACTTCCTGTTGATGTACTTGTAACTTCAGAAGATATTCTGATGTATATTATCATTGTATGTTGTTGTACCCCCGTTGGAGATGTGTTTGCCTCCTTGCAGGATGTCTTTATTGTGTCTAGACCTTGAGGTACAACCTTCGTTGTAAGTCGGGGCAATAGTCCGGAGTGTGACATCATGTAATGTGTATTTGGAGTCTCTCTAGGAGAAGCCGACCCTGTTAGTGAAACACGTCAACCCAGTCATGTAAAAGGTTAGTCACTTGATTAGTATAAATAGGGAGGTGCCCTCCCTCATTTATACACATCTCACACTCACTTAGGTTCGCATGAGAGAGAGAGAGATAGTTGTTGAATACTTCTTGTTACTGGGATTGATCATCTTATGACACGGTCTTTGTGACTGTACTATTCTGAGGAAGTTTGTGGGGTTTTCTCCTTTATGGTTTCCCCGGTGAAAATCTTTGTGTCTTGTGTATCTGTTATATCTTATGCATCTAGTTGTACTTGTTATTCTTTCAAACAAAGATCCAAATTAAGCCCTGTTAATCACCATTGTACCCTTCTTATGAGGGAGAATGGATAGCCAGCCTTTACCTGGGGAGTCATTTTTTATGAGTCATTTCTTTACGAATCCAAAGCGAAGCGGGAGTAGGGCGAAACCCATCTCGCAAAGCGACAAGAATGGAAGGGGAAGATTCCATCCGTCTGTGGCACATATAAGCCCTGTTTTCTGTGTCATTTAAAGCTCGTTGCAGTAGTGCATCCTTTCAAAATGTGGAGACACTACCTGATTGGCATCTAGAAAAACTAACACTTCCAATATCTACACTCACAAAATGCCACAAAAGCATCCAATTAATATTGTAGTGTACAAACTAAGAACCTCCATAGAAAAATCTAACTGGTGAATTCTCTCTACAGACAACTATGTCAAATGCTTCCAATATCTACACTCACAAAATGCCACAAAAGCATCCAATTAATATTGTAGTGTACAAACTAAGAACCTCCATAGAAGAATCTAACTGGTGAATTCTCTCTACAGACAACTATGTCAAATGCTTCCGAATGAGAAAAAGGTAACAATAGACTTTACCACAGAAATGTTTTATCTCCTCGATAATGTTCCTAAATGTGAGCGTAAATGAGCATTTAATAGTCCCGATAGGCACCTTCTTTATTGTTGGTTGGCGATCATCTTTATTTAGAAAAACTTATGCATTAGCAATTGTGGAGTAAAGTTTTATCAAGGCGTGTCCAATCATAATGAATTTGTATATTCTTGGGTTTGATGTGTCACCTGACATAGAGATAGAGTGAGCAGTGTGAGTGGATTCATATGGTCAACACTCAAAACCCCTAAGCAAACTTCATTAAACATATCGCAATGGTTGAGGCAAAGGGTTTAATGCCAGCAGTCAAAATCCCATATTGTAGGCCTTCAATATGATTTGCCTAATTCATTATTTTGTGAACTGTGACTAGGACCATGGGCTTAGGGGGCATAATATGAGTGATTTGTGGAGAACGTGTAAAGGTTGGAGACAAGACAAAACTAAATATGGGATCAAATATAATGATTACTATTTCCTTGGTAACAAAGTTTGCTAGGAAGTTTCAGAAAAATGTCTCTACGTAGTAGCTCAGTTCTCTGTCAGGATTATATATTGCATTTGTCATCCCCATAAGACCAGAATATTTGCATTGGATATTTTGAATTTCCTTAAAGTTAAAGGGCATGGTATCTTTATGCTGTGTATAGAGTTGCTTACTCTTTTCTTCAATCAGTGGTACATTGAACATGTTCAATGGGGTCAATGAATATAGGGTAGGAGAATGGCGTGTGGATAAAAGAGTTGAGAACTGCATCCCAAATTAGTTGCAAGAGCTTTAACATTTTCCTCTAAAGACAGTAAATCATGAATTCTAGGAAGGAGTTGACTCAAGCATTGGCTATATAGTATAAACCCAATCATAGAAGTGATAAAGCCAATAATGTCCTATGGTGGAAAAGTAATGGGGAGGAGAAGGAGTGGTGTTTCACCTTAAGAAGAGATGGCATATATGCATGGTCATCCAATGCATAGAGAGACAATAAGGACAGAACCCTCACATTGGTCATTCAAGGGGTTTATATCAACATTGAACTGACATGAAAACAAAACCAGAGACAGAGACGGGGGAAACGAATAAGACATTTTCAGAAATTCCGATATGATAAGGTAGGGAAACAACAAATACTATATATGCATGTATGGTTGTATATATACATGATTGGCTGTATGTGTGTTTGCTACTGATCCATATCAGGCTTGATCTCTAGGTGGTAAATTGGACCATGGTTTGTGTAATGTCAGTGTCTTTTGCAGTATCAATCAATGGTGTTGCATCAGCTTTTTTTAAACCATCCAGGGGGTTGCATCAAGGCTGTCTACTTTCTCCCTAACAATTTCTGTTGGTGGCAGAACGATTAAGTAGGGCCATACCGGCAGCAAAGAGGGAAAAATCCATTACTGGTATTCAGGGAGGGGGTTTGGAATCTGTCACGCACTTTATGTTGATTATGTTTTTTATTTGTACCAGGATATGTTCAAGAGGAAAAGACTTCACATGAAATTCTCCTACTATACTGCAAGAACTCAGGTGTGTAATGTCATTGTCTTTTGCAGTATTAATCAATGGTGTTGCATCAGCTTTTTTTTAACCGTCCAGGGGGTTGCTGTCCAATTTCTCTCTATCTCTTTTTGTTGATGGAAGAAGGATTGAGTAGGGCCATCCTGCAAGCAAAGAGGGAAAGATCCATTGCTGGTATTCAAGGAGGGAGTTTTGAGTCTGTCACCCACTTACTCTATGTTGAAGATGATTTTTATTTGTACCGTGATATGTTCAAGAGGCAAAGACTTTACTTGAAATTCTCCTACTATACTGCAAGACCTCGGGAATGGAGATAAATCTGGAACTAAATTCCATTAGTTTTAATTGCCTAAGAAAGGCAGTAAGGCTACAAGTCGTTCATATTTTTCATTTCACGCTGGTAGATTTGCAAGAGGGGTTAAAATACATTGGGTTTAATCAATTTTATAATATTGTGTTGGTGAATATATCGCCAAGGATCCAAAAAGAAATTATCGAACTTATCAGCGAAAATGTCGGCAAACATCGGCGATATATTGGCAAAATAAAAAATACAAAAATGCAAAAAATCACAATATATTCAAAAAAATCGGCAAATATCGCAATATATTAGAAAAAATCAGCAAATATTGCGATAAAATCCAGAAAAAATCGACACAAAATCGGGAAAAATATTGGGGCGATATATTGCCGATATATCGCCAGTAAGTTAACATCGCAATATATGGCGATGTTGCCGATATATCGGCAATGTTTGTAACAGAGATTAAAACTATTTAATTTGAATCCAAATGGGTATGGCATCAAAGATGGAAGCTTGGTGGTGGGTAAAGTGGAACGGAGGATTCACTTCTGGTGTACTCATTGGCTGTCTAGAGGAGGCCAGTTGACTCTTGTAAAGACTGTTTTAGATGCAATTCCAGTGTCCTGGCAAATTCTTGCTCATATTGCTAAAGGGATCTTGGGAAAAATCAGAACAGTGGGCTTTAATTTTCTGTGGCAAAGGAATAGGTACAGGATTGTTTTACATATGGCAAGGTGGCAATTACCAGCACGGCCTAAACATTAAGGGGGGGTGGGGCCTGAAGCAGATTAACTTCTTTGAAAAGGCATTAGCTGCCAAGAGCTGTGGAATCTAATCTCCAAAGGCCTTTAAAAGAAAATAATCACGCAGAAATAGATGGCCCAGCCACACTTCTTGAGTGAATTAGGTCTCTGGTGGAGAGCATTGCCAATGTTTCAAACCAATGGAAAGCATTGGTCTTAGCCTTTCCAAATACTGGGAAGTATCTTGTTTGGAAGGTCAGCGACCATGGTAAAATGTGGTGAGGATGCCATTATGGGCTGTGACAACAGTATTTTCATTTCAGATCTGATTATCAACACCTTCATGGATTAAGCTTTTGTCACTTCAAATTATATTGCTAACAAAGTAAAGACAGATTTGTAGCACCAGGACTGGAAGTCTGCTACTAATCTTGGTATTGAAGGTAAGTTGGCAGGCGTGTGGGAAGTGTTGAATTTTTAATACCATGGAAGTTGTTCCCCTAGGTGACTTTTGCCTAAGTGACTAGAAAAAGGGGTTTTGTCACTTGGACTTTATATTAATGACTTGAGATGAGCATTAAATGCACTTCAGAGAATAAAGTGTACTTTAAGTAAAAATTTAAAAAGTGAGTGAATTAATTTTTAAATTGTGGAGAAAAGTGATTTTATCACAACCACTCATCTAATATAATCTGGGCCCTTGGATTAGATTTCTTTTAACTCACCCTAATTGTTTTACCTAAAAGGCAAATTTTCCAAGTGAAGAGGCATCTTTTTCATTTTGAGAGAGACAAAGCCAATTTCTGAGATAGAGGAGAAAAATGCAGGAGGATTTTTTTTCTTTGGCATGAAAATCGAGGAGGAAAACAGCAGGCAGGGACACAAATTTCGAAGAGACGGCTGAGTGCATTTATTGCACCGTACTGTACAGAACGGATTCCGTATAGGGCACGATTCCCGAGGTAAAGAAGACTGGGCACAAATTTCAAGGCTGAGATTTTTGGGAATGATTTTTGAGGCAGGTACAGCCAACGCATTTCCCGACACAGTACCATACAGTACAGGCCATACATCCTGTCTGTACAACGGCTGTACAGTCCTGTAGCAGTACAGAAATCGAGGATGTAGATTTTTCACAAGTTTTCAGCCACCGGTTTTAAGTAAAAATTATATCTCTGTTTATGACATTCTCAGAAAAATAAAGTGCTGGAAATAAACAAAAAAATTTAGACTTAAAACACTGCTGTAACTAATCCTTTTCAGCGACAGTGAATAAAATATCAGCACGCCATTCAACAGACAGAACACTAGTATTTTTGGCCAATGGCCCTGAAAAAACCCACTAGGGAAAAACCAGTCAAAGAGAGAGAGAATTTCTTATTAGGAAATTTACAGCAAAACTCAAAAATTTTCAGACCAACTTATCTCAACCCGGACGAGAAAATTTTTGCCTCGTTTTCTGTGCCATACAAAAAAAAATCAAACTCAGATTTTTTTTCTTCTCGGTTTTCTGCCTCGATTTCCTTGCCGCTGTACCGATTATATAGACGAACTGTACGGACCGTACAGGTTGTACCGTACTGGCCGACTATATGGACCTCGAAATCTGTGCCCAAAAAAAAAAATCTTGAAAAATCGTGGCCAGAAATCTGCCTCGAAAAACGTGCTCGCTGCTTCGAAAATCGTACCGTATGAACTATACAGACCAGCAATAAATGCTGCTGTCCTCTCCTCGAATTCAGTGCCTTGTTTGCTACTGTCCTCTCCTCGATTTGTGTGCTGCAAATTTTTCCTTTCTATCTCACAAAATTAAACTTCTCTTCTCACTTCAGTCTGCAAAAGTGAGGCAAAATGTCTTTCCCATGCCTTTTTTATAAAACCCTAGGGTGAGTCTAATCTAACGGTGGAGATTAGATTAGATCAAGGGCTGAAATTAAATGCTCCTATTTTATTTCTAAAATATTTATTTCACTCACCCACTTAAATTTATCAAAAAGTGACTTTAATGCTCTAATGTCAACTTGAATGTTTTTACTTAAGTCATTTAATGCAAGGGTCACTTTATGTCCCCTCTCTAAGTGACTAAGGCAAAAGTCACTAGGAGAACACTTCCCTAGGTACAAAACTAACAGAGGAGTGTGTTGATTTTTGTACCTAGGAAAGTGTTCCACTAGGTGACTTTAGCCTTAGTCACTTAAGAGGGGAAAATAAAGTGACCCTTGCATTAAATGACTTGAGATGAGCATTTAATTAGATTTTAGAGAATAAAGTCACTTTTTGGAAAATTTAAGTAAGGTGAGTGAATTTAACTTTTATATGAGATTTAATGAGCAATTAATCTCATCCGCTCATCTCATCTAATCTCCACCGTTGGATTAGATGAACCCTAGGGTTCTCACCAAAAAGGCAAGCAAAGGATTTTTGACTTCACTTTTGCATTTTCGAGAAGAGAGTGAAGAGGAGAGAGCAGAGAGAGGAGGCATGAAAATAGAGAAAGAGATAAGCTTCAGCAGAGCACAAATTTCGAGGAGCAAAACTGGGCACATTTTTCGAGGAGCAGCATTTATTGCAGCTATCTGTATGGTCTGTGCTATACGGATTCTGTACAGGGTACATTTCCCGAGGAAGAAATTCGGGCACAGAATTCGAGGCAGATTTTAGGCACATTTCTCGAGGCAGGAGTTGGCACGATTTTCGAGGCAAGAATTGCAGGCACGAATCCCAAAACATTTTCCAGCAGTGCGGTTTTCAAGACAAGCCATACAACAGGCTGTCGTACAGTCCGTACAGTAACACGTTTTTCAAGGCAGCCTTTAGCAAAAAAAAATTGGGTTTAATTTTTTTACTGTTCGGCATGAAAAACAAGGCAGAAATTTTCTCTTCCGGGTTGAGATAAGTTGGTCTGAAAATTTCTGAGTTTCGCTATAAAAATTTTCCTGAAAAATAAAATACTCTCTCCTAACAGGTTTTCCCCTTGTGGGTTTTTCTTGGGCATGTTGCCAAAAATTTACTATGTCTGAAAATTTCATGGTGTGCATTTATTTCATTTTTCTGTCATTAAAAGTTGAGTTACAGCAGTGTTTATTTCGGTCTGAAAATTTATGTTATTTCCGACCTTATGCATTTCTGGGTTGGGCATTAAACTGACATATTTTTTACATTTAAACCGGTGGCTGAAACTAAGTAAAACTTATATGGTATCAGAGCTGAGTTGGGAAGAAAATTAATTTTTGCAGACAGAAAAGTGATTTCCAGAATTCAGAAAAGTTCTTTTGACAGTAGCAGCATTTTGTTGAAACTTGTCCTTTGAAAAATATGACTTCGACCGAACTGAGAATGGAAGATAGGCTTGATGGGGCTGGGAATTTTGTCCCATGGAAGGCCAGGGTATTGCTTGTTTTGGAAGAGAATGAGCTATGGGATGAGGCAGTCAATCATACCACTACTAACCCCATTGTCATTCCCAATGCTACCACAGATAGAGTTGGACTGGTTGCCTTCAATAAGAAAGACATTAAGGCGAGAAGGATAATTCTTGATGTAGTTAAAGACCATTTTATTCCTCACATCTTGAGTAAAGACAGAGCACATAAAATGTGGGATGCTTTGACCGGACTGTTTTAGAGCTCAAACGAGAATCAGAAGCTGGTTTTGAGGGAGAAGCTGAAGAGTATCAGGATGGTCAAAAGTGAGGATAAGTTATCTTACCTTACTAGGATCTCTCAGGTGAGAGATGAGCTTGCAGCAGTTGGGGAGGTTGTTCCTAATGCAGAGCTAGGGCGGACAACTATGAATGGGGTGTCAAAGTCTTGGGTTGTGTTTGTGCAGGCTTTGATGGCTAGGGAGAACTTACCTACATGGGACAGGTTGTGTGATGATTTTGTTCAGGAGGAGACTCAGAGGGGTCTTGTGCAGGGCAGTGCTTCTACTAGTAGGGAGGATGAGGAGGATGTGGCTTTGACAGCAAAGGGGAAAAAGAAGAACAAAAAGGGTCCCAAGAAGGGTGGGGCCAAGCAACAGGATGGGCAGAAGAAGGAACTGAGATTGTAAAGCACTTTGCTTGTCAGAAGATGGGACACTATGATGGGCAGTGTCCGAACAAGAAGAAGAAGAAGAAGAAGCAGCAGCAGACAGCAGCTTCAACGGAGGTTGAGGATTTTGCAGCTAGATTTCAGAGAGAGTTTTCTCTGTCCATTGGACATATTGATAGAGAGGGAGCATCTATTATCACCAGTGCGGAAGTTGATAGAGAGAGGTAATTTTCCTTGTTGACAGACCATTCCTACAATGCAACTACTTCCAGCACTTGGTATATTGATAGCGGAGCTTCGAGCCACATGACAGGTGCTTGAGAGATGTTCTCTGAGCTTTCAAAGACAAAGACTGATGTGGAGGTGGTGTTGGGAGATGACTCAGTTGTCGGAGCAGTTGGGCGTGGGACCATTACCTTTCAAAGGGAGTCCATGAGTTTCATGGTTTTGAGAGATGTATTGTATGTACCTGGGCTGAAAAAGAACTTAGTTTCAGTTTCCATGATCGAGGATCGAGGTCTTGGGGTGTCCTTCCGAGATGGACATGTGCATGTGTTTCCCAAGACTACAGGACCATCTGATTCATTTGACATTGGAGTTAGATGCGAGAAACTGTACAGGCTCTTATTTCAGCCTCAACATGCCTTGGCACATAGCAGCAGCAGTGAGCTTTGTAAGCTATGGCATAGGAGGATGGCTCACTTGCATCATCCAACTTTGGGGTTGTTGAGACATATAGTTACAGGTTTATTAGAGTTCAGCACAGAGCATAGTGATGTTTGCAAGGGGTGTGCTTTGGGAAAGTACACCAAGACAGTTTTTCCTACCAGTGATAGCAGGTTAGCAAAAATTATTGACTTGATACATTCAGATTTGTGTGGATCGATGTCATATGTTTCTCTCAGAGGATATGAGTACTATGTGACATTCATCAATGATCATTCCAGGAAGACCTGGATCTACTTCTTGAAGAGCAAAAAATCTGAGGACGTCTTGCAGAGGTTCCAAGAGTTCAAAGCTCTTGTGGAGAACCATACAGGGAGGAAGATACGGGCTCTCACATCAGATAACGAGGATGAGTATACCTCCAAGGAGTTTGATGGATATTGTAGACATGAGGGCATCAGGAGGCAATTCACTGATCCATACACTCCAGAGCAGAATTGAGTGGCAAAAAGGAAGAACAGGTCCATTGTTGGAGCAGCCAGAGCTATGTTACATGACCAGTCACTTCCTTTCTTCCTTTGGGCAGAGGCATGCCGTACAGCTGCATATCTTTAGAACAGGAGTCCCCATCGTGTCGTGGGGAACATGACACCTAAGGAGAGTTTAACAAGCAAGAAGCCTGAGGTCAGCCATTTTTGCATATTTGGTAGTTTGACTTACTCTCATGTCCCTTCTGAGAAAGGGACAAAGTTGGAGCCCACCGCAGAGAAGGGTATCTTTATGGGCTATGATGAGACTTCGAAGTCCTTCTGTATTTACTTTCCTTCTCAGAGCAAAGTTGTTGTGAGAAGGGATGTGAAGTTTGAGGAGGAGCGAGCCTTCAGGAAGTCTAGAGAGTTGGAGCAAGGAGAGCAGCAGGTTCCTGCACCTCAGGTTGTTTCACAGGTACCATCAGTGCAGCAGACAGGTTCATAGGTTTCCGGAGTTACTGGACCACACAGTATAGGCATAGGTTCACTAGTTTCAGTGGTTCAACTAGCAAGATCTTCAGGGATAGGTTTTGGGTCTCAGGTTACAGGTTCACCGTACAAAGGATTAAGATCACAAAGTTCACCAGTTGTTGGTACACCAACTGCTCGTTCACGGGTTATTGGGGCTTCTACCTCTGGTAGTTCATCAGACGAGGACAGATTAGTGTGGGAGCAACCTTTAGGGAAGAAGAAGCCTAAGTGGCTTCGGGACACCTTGAAGGAAGCTCAGGAGTTTGGGACACCCAGGGAGCCAGTGAGGACTATTCAGATGCCAGACAGATTGAGCACAGCGTTAGTGGCTAGTTTACATGATTCAGAGCCTTCTACTTTTGAGGAGGCCTCCCAGCGTCATGTTTGGCGAGATGCCATAATGGATGAGTACCATTCTGTCATGAAGAACGATATATGGGAGATAGTTTCAAGACATGAGGGGAAGTCAGTGGTGACTTCTCGGTGGCTTTACAAGATAAAGCATGTTGCAAATGGTAGTGTGGAGAAGTACAAGGCCAGGTTTGTAGCGTTGGGGTTTTCACAGATTGAGGGAGTGGATTATGATGAGGCCTTTCCGCCCGTTGCTCGGTATACTTCAATCAGGGCATTGATTTCCATTGCAGCGGAAATGGGTTGGAAGATCCATCAGATGGATGTGAAGACTGCATTTCTCAATGAAATTATTCAAGAGGAGATTTATGTTGAGCAGCCTCAGGGCTTTAAGATTCATGAGAGAGAAATTCATGTTTGCAAGTTGAAGAAAGCCTTGTATGGGCTGAAGCAACCTCCTAGAGCTTGGTACTCCAGGATTGATTCTTACTTGCAGCGGAGAGACCCATTGCAACTTTCAAGAAAGATTTTGTTTCAGAGTACGAGATGACCAACCTTGGGTTGATGCACTATTTTCTGGGATTGGAGGTTTGGCATGAGCCTAGACATATTTTCCTGAGACAGGGAAAGTATGTTGTTGATATTCTAAGAAGATTTAGGATGGACGATAGCGGGCCGATGTCTACACCGATGGTCACCAACTGGAAGAAGCTTCATGCTTCTAAGGGAGAGTTGGTGGATCCTACACTATACCGTCAACTCATAGGTTCGTTGATGTATCTAGTCAACTCTCGACCAGATTTGTGTTTTGCGGTGAACACTCTCAGTGAGTTCATGGTTGAGCCTAGGAGAGTGCACTGGGTAGCCGCAAAACATGTGTTGTGTTACCTTGCAGAGGCAGTGGAGTTTGGTCTGGACTATAGGAGGTCAGATGGGATCAAGTTGATTGGCTTCACAGATTCAGATTGGGCTGGAAGTGTGGCAGACTAGAAAGAGCACTTCCGGATGTTGTTTCAGTTTGGGTTCGGCAGCAGTGTCGTGGTTCAGTCGAAAGCAAAAGTTTGTTGCTTTGAGTTCTGCAAAGGCTGAGTATATGGCAGCCAGTCAGGCCAATTGCGAGGCGTTGTGGCTTCGCAAGTTGCTAGTGAATATATTTGGTCATGAGCTGAGGCCTTCGGTGATCTACTGTGACAATCAGAGTTGTATCCAACTCTCTGAGAATCCCATATTTCATAACCGGTCAAAGCATATTGAGATCAGTATCATTTCATCCGAGATTATGTTCAGAGAGGAGCAGTAACTTTACAGTGCATCTCCACTGATGAGCAGGTTGCAGATATTCTGGCGAAATCTTTGGGGAGGGGCAAGTTTGTTTTCTTCAGGGACAAGTTGGGATGGTGCAGAACACCTTCCTCGGTAAGAGGGAGTGTTGATTTTTGTGCCTAGGAAAGTGTTACCTTAGGTGACTTTAGCCTTAGCCACTTAAAAGGGGAAAATAAAGTGACCCTTGCATTAAATGACTTTCAGATGAACATTTAATCAGACTTTAGAGAATAAAGTCACTTTTTGAAAATTTAAGTGAGGTGAGTGAATTTAATTTTTATAAGAGATTTAATGAGCAATTAATCTCATTCGCTCATCTCATCTAATCTCAACCGCTGGATTAGATGAACCCTAGGGTTCTCACCAAAAAGGCAAGGAAAGGCTTTTTGACTTCACTTTTGCATTTTCGAGAAGAGAGTGAAGAGGAGAAAGTAGAGAGAGGAGGCACAAAAATCGAGGAAGAGAGAAGCTTCGACAGGGAACGAATTTCGAAGAGCAAAACTGGGCACAATTTTCGAGGAGCAGCATTTATTGCAGCTGTTCGTACAGTCCGTACTCTACAGATTCCGTGCAAGGTACATTTCCCGAGGCAAACATTCGCGCATAGAGTTCGAGGCAGATTCTGGGCACATTTCTCGAGGCAAAAGTTGGCACAGTTTTTGAGGCATTTTCCAGCAGCACAGTTTTCGAGACAAGCCGTACAAAGAATCAGAGCAGGTAGAGCAGCAGGTTTCGACACCTCATGTAGTTTCACAGGTACCTTCCGTGGAGATGTCAGGTTCACAGGTTTTTGGGGTTACTGGACCACTGAGTATAGGCAAAGGATCTCCAGTTTCAGTGGTTCAGCCAGCAAGGTCTTCGAGGACAAGTTTTGGTTCTCAGGTCACAGGTTCACCATATAGAGCTACAAGATCACAGGGTTCACCAGTTGTTGGTTCACCAGCTCCTGGTACACAGGTTTTTGGGCCTTCTACCTCTGGGAGTTCATCAGATGAGGACAAACCAGTTTGGGAGCAACCTTCAAGGAAGAAGAAGCCTAAATGGCTTCAAGAGACCGTAAAGGAAGCTCGTGAGTTTGAAATGCCCAAGGAGCCAGTGAGGGCTATAGTGATGCCAGACAGGTTGGGTATGGCATTGGTTGCTAGTCTTCGTGATTCGGAGCCATCTACTTTTGAGGAGGCCTCTCAGCATCATGAAGAACGATGTTTGAGAGACCTGACGGGAAGTCAGTAGTGACTTCTTGTTGGCTTTATAAGCAGTGTGGAGAAATACAAGGCTCAGTTTGTGGCGCGGGGTTTCTCACAGATAGAGGGAGTTGATTATGATGAGAGCTTTGCAGCAGTTGCTCATTATACTTCTATTAGGTCATTGATTTCAATTGCTGCGGAAATGGGTTGGAAGATCCATCAGATGGATGTAAAGACTACATTTCTCAATGAAATCATACAAGATATGTTTATGTGGAGCAGCCACGGGACTTTGAGATTCATGGGAGAGAGTCTCATGTATGCAGGCTGAAGAAAGCCTTGTATGGGTTGAAGCAAGCTCCTTGAGCTTGGTAATCCAGGATAGACTCTTACTTACTGTTAATGGGTTTTCAGAAGAGTGAGGTTGATCTGAATCTCTATTCCATCATGGTTGGAAATGATCCGCTCATTCTTTTGTTGTATGTAGATGACTTGTTTATCACAGGTGGAGAGAGACCTATTGCAGTTTGCAAGAAAGATCTTGCTTCAAAGTATGAGATGACGGGCATTGGGTTGATTTTTTGGGATTGGAGGTTTGGCAGGAGCCTCGTCGTATTTTCTTGGGACAGGGAAAGTATGCAACTGATATTCTGAGGTGATTTCGGATGGAAGATTGCAAGTCGATGTCTACACCTATGGTCACCAACTGGAAGAAGCTTCATGCTTCTGAGGGAGAGTTGGTGGATCCTACTTTATATCGTTAGCTTATAGGTTCTCTGATGTAATTGGTCAACTCTAGGTCGGATTTGTGTTTTGCGATGAACACTCTCAATCAGTTCATGGTGGATACTAGGAGAGTGCACTGGGTTGCCCCAAAACATGTGTTGAGATACCTTGCAGGTACAGTGGATTATGGTCTGGATTATAGGAGATCGGATGGGATTAAATTAATTGGCTTCACAGATTCAGATTGGGCAAGTAATGTGGCAGATCGGAAGAGCATTTCTGAATGTTGTTTCAGTTTGGGCTCGGCAGCAGTGTCGTGGTTCAGTTGGAAGCAAAAGTTTGTTGTTTTGAGTTCTGCAGAGGCTGAATACATGGCATCCAGTCAGGCTAGTTGCGAGGCGTTGTGGCTTCACAAGTTATTGGTGGATTTATTTGATCAGGAGTTGAGGCCTACGATGATTTACTGTGACAATCAAAGTTGCATCCATCTCTCTGAGAATCCTGTATTTCACGATAGGTCAAGCATATTGAGATCTGATACATCCGTGATTATGTTCAGAGAAGAGTTGTGGCATTGCAGTACATTTCCACTAATGAGCAGGTTGCAGATATCCTGACAAAGTCTCTTGGAAGAGGCAAGTTTATTCATTTCAGAGACAAGTTGGGTGTGGTGAATAACAACTTCCTCTATAAGAGGGAGTGTTGAATTTTTAATACAATGGAAGTTGTTCACCTAGGTGACTTTTGCCTAAGTCACTAGAAAAAGTGGTTTTGGCACTTGGACTTTATATTAGTGACTTGAGATGAATATTAAATGCACTTTAGAGAATAAAGTGTAGTTTAAGTAAAAATTTAAAAAGTGAGTGGATTAATTTTTAAATTGTGGAGAAAGTGATTTTATCACAATTCACAACCACTCATCTAATCTAATATGGGCCCTTGGATTAGATGGTTTTTCACTCACCCTAATTGTTTTTACCTAAAAGGCAAATTTTCCAAGTGAAGAGGCATTTTTTTCATTTATAGAGAGAGAGCCAATTTCTGAAATAGATAAGAAAAACGCAGGAGAGTTTTTTTTCTTTCGCACGAAAAATCGAGGAAAACAGCAGGCAGGGGCACGAATTTCAAGGAGGCAGCTGAGTGCATTTATTGCACCATACCGTACAGTCCGTACAGTATGGATTCCGTACAGGAAACGATTCCCGAGGCAAAGAAGTCTGGGCACAAATTTTGACACAGATTTTGGGCACAATTTTCGATGCGGGTACAGCCAGCACATTTCCCGAGGCAGTAACATACAGTACAGGCCATACCGCCTGTCCGTACAGTGGTCATAAAGTCCTGTAGCCACACAGAAATCGAGGAGGGTACAAACAGAAATTTTCTGAGTTTGCAAATTTTTGGGTATGCACAAAATTCGAGGCAGAATTTTTATCTTCCGGTTGAGATAAGTTGTGACTGGTATTTTTGTCTACTGCTGTATTTTTTCAAAGAAAAATAAAGATTTTCTCTCTCACAGTATTTCCCCGGAGGTTGGGGTTTTCCCTGGGTCATTGGACCAAAATTTTTGTTTCTGAATATTTATGTGTATATGTGTTTTAATTGCTGCTCATAAAAAGTTGTAGAAATTCTTCTTGTGTTTCAGTCCTATATTATTTATGAGAAATTTCTAATTTACAGAAGAATGATAAATTGGGTTGGGCTTTAAACAATGTCTAAAACGGAGTTGGAAAACAGGTTGGGAGAGTGCTGAAAATTCTACAGGAAGACTTCATAAATTCCTTAAAAATGGATATATCAGATTAACCGACAAACATGATGAGTTCATATGGAAACAGAATAAAACCGAAAGTGTTTATACAGGAAAACTCGGGTATGAGGTTTCAGTGGCTTAAGGGTATGGGAACTTTAGATGGTGGTGGTCAAAGATTTGGAAGGTACATGCCCCTAAGAAGACACAGGTATTTATTTGGCTTACTCTGATGGACAGGATCCCTACCTGGGACCTCTTACAAAAGAGGAATAGCAGGTATATGTTATCTGTGTTAAAAAGAAGAATGAAAATGCCACTCATCTTTTCACAAAGTGTATTTTCTCATTACAGGTTTAGAACGATGTCTGTCAATGAATAGGGCATAATGCCGGGTGGCAGGGTATTAATGTTGAGGAGGGGTTGGATTATTGGTTCAACAGGTGGGATCTGCAGTCATCCAGAGCATTCCTTTCATTAGACCCTGGGGAATATGGTTGGCACATAATTCAAGTCTCTATGAAGACAGACAGTAGACCACTGCAAACACTTCAAGTGTCTTCACAGACTTGTGCTCTGGCAAGTTACTACCAGTCTAAAGCCATTGTCTTGAAGAATAGAAGCGTTGGCAAACTTTATGTGGATAAATCCCATCCACGGGGTTACATAGATGGTGCTTGTCAGGGTGATGATTCAAATTTCGGGGGGATCACAATTTCACATAATAAATTCTTCTGCTGAAACAAACCAAGACAGGTTGAACTTGAAACACATTTATCGAACAGGATTCTTTGATTCTTAGGGATTCTAATCGAATCCCAAGAACCCCTAATAGTTCTCCATCGTCCTCTAAAATTAGCCTGTCTACTTCTTGAAAATAACAGAATTTCAAGAAGTGATTTAACTAAAAACTTGACAATCCATGATCCAAAATTTGAAGGAAAGATGCCTTTCTGGTAGTGCTGAGTATGTGGAAGATAAACCAATTTTTAATCTGGGTTCCACTTTCCTCAAAAAACCCTGCCCTAAATTAATGCACTTAATAAAAGGAGGAATTCCGTAACAGAAGGCAGACAAATGCTTCAGCAAACATGCTGAAGATATCTGCAACGGACTGGAACAGGTTTCCACAGCACTCTGTATTTCTGCATTTTAACAAAAAATGAATACCCAAACTTGATCTGCAACATAAATAGTTAGCAGTCCACATACAATAAACATCCAAACATCCAAACTCAAAGGGGTACAAAATAGGTAAAGTGGGCTCAAGTGCCTATGAAAAAGGCCAAAAGATAATGAATAACATCGTACATATCCAGGACTCATTACTGTTGTATCACCTCCATTTCAGTCTGAAACATTAAAATCCATTTCAGGCATGTCATACATACATTTCCAAACACTTAAGTTTTAGATCGATTTTATTCTAATAACATAACTCTGCATGGATTAAACATGGGTGTATTTCACATCCTTGGTAACTAAACTGTTGATGCTCATATTTAATGACCACCATCTGTACAATTCAGTTAAGGATAGAACTGTGTATGCATTTCGTCAATTAGGTCTAGCCCAAGTGGTTGTGGAATTGAGCTAATAATGAGTATATTGTTAAAACAATTTTGAGCGCTGTTGTTGACTTGGCCTTGTGCCTTACAGAATCTAGGGTTTACCTTGGGTACCATCCTTACAATGAGTGAAAGTGCCGGGGGGGTTGCCCAAGAATAATTGCTAGCAAAATAAATCAAAGGCTCACATTTCACATGTACGCATATGCAGTACTTCACGAAAACCAAATTATATAAAAATGAGAAACTGTGAAAACATACACACACTCACCATAAATTAATCAGTATCAGAGTAGACTAACCAGTATTTGATGCATGTCAGTATTTGCATCAGTAGTGAAGTTTGTTAAGAGTATACAACACTCAACAAGAATAAGATAAATAAGTAGGTGCTATCACATAAACATGGGTGATCCAAACTTCAAAAACATGGAATCTGAAATAATTGGTCCCAAGTATACTAGGTTACAAATTACAATACCCACTCCCACAGTCCCACCATATTATAAGTTCCAAAGTATGCATGTGAAATAGCCATGTATATAAAAGCCCCACTAACATTTCTTATTTAGATCAACTAAGTATAAATATTCAAAGACATTTACATGTGGTAATGTGGAGGTCTTTTAATTTATCTTTCCCCAAAATTGCTTTCCTCAACATTAGATGACAACAATAAGTGCAAGACAGGTTGGCATTATACAAACCAAAACAATGAAGCTAGACAGTAATAAAAAAACTCTAAAAGCAATCGTTTGTGAGAATGACGTTTCTTAACAAAGTAAGAACTAAAGCGAAGAGGCATTATTTGGCCATCATAAGGATGACTACTATCAAACCAATTTCTATCTTGTAAACACAAGAAATGCAACTGGAAGCATGTCAGTAGAAGAATACCTTTGACATATTCACGGACTTGCTCAACAGTATCCCTCTCAGGATCCACTGAAATAAAGACAGGTACAACCTCCATGCCCGCCTTTTCTTCTGCATTACAAGAAAAAAAAACAGTCATAATTATTTAAAGTAGATTGAATTTGACCACTGACAAATATAGGTCTGACATAAAGCACTTTATACAATCCATCTGTAAGAGAATATTAAGAATGTCACAAAAGGCTACAAAATGAAAGATACTGGTGAACAATCTAATTGAAATCATTTAAATTCATCCCTGATAAAATATTATGGCTCACACAAAGATTTCAATAACATATCCAAAAAAATATCCAGTTTGTTGTTAAGAACCATTCTTTCAACCACTAAGAAAATATCCAATTTAGATAGGATAAATAGAGATCCACAAGGATAAAATATAACTGATAATAACGAATGTGATGAATGTTACAACTACCGGTGACATTATAGAAATGGTCATGAATATGAATGGAACAGCTTTTGGGGACTTCATTTATATTATTATATATGTATCACATATTATTTCTTTCCAAAATCATTGCAAACAGAATGAAGAATATTCTGTTAGGTATTGCATCTGAAGAACAGTTTGGGTTCCTCTTCAATTATCAAATCCACAATGCCCATGGGATTACCACAAAAATGAATGCATTTGCCAAGACCATAAATTACCAGCAGTTATCTTGAAGATTGATCTGGCTAAGGCATATGACAAGATGAATTGGTTATTCCTTATATTACAGCTACTTCAGCTGGGTATGAATTTGCGGATTGGAAATGAGATTATGGGATGCCTGTCCTCAGTTTCTTTTGCTGTTTTGATTCATGGCTCTCCTAGCTTTTTCACTGCTACTAGAGGTCTCAGGCAAGGATGTTCTCTATCTCCTTTCCTCTTCCCTTTAGAGGCAGAGAGACAAAGTATGATAATCAAAGATGCAAAGAAGGAAAGGAGAATTGATGGGGATTTAAAATTGTAAAGTCTGGACTCTGTATATATCTCACATTTACTTTTTGTAGATGACATCATGAATTTTGGACATGGTTATGATAATCAAAGATGCAAGAAGGAAAGAACTGATGGGGAATAAAATTGCAAACTCTGTCTATATCTCACATTTACTTTTGTAGATGACATCATAATTTTTGGACATTGTTCAGTTAAGGAGTCGGAAGAAATCGAGAAATTGCTGGATCTCCACTGTAAAGCTACAGGAATGAAGATAAATATGAACAAATCCTCTCTATTATTCAATGAACTAGCATAAGATGTCGAGGCATAGGCCAAAATAATCTTTCCTGTGAATTTCTGTGAACATAACCCCGGGGGTATTGTTTCTGGGCTTCATCTTAAAACCAACTCAGAGCTAGAATCTCTGTTTGGTGTAATAGATGCCTGTATTGTGGAGGGAGATTAGCTCTGGCTGAGGCAGTATTGTTATGCATTCCTCTGTATTGGTTTGTCTATAGCAAAGGTTCCTAAAGGCATATTAAACAAAATCAGAAAGAAGTGTTTCAGAGTTTTGTGGACTAAGAAGCAGGCTAAAGAAGGTATTCCACTTGTCAAGTGGACGAGATTGGCCACTCCAAAGAAAGCTAGGCTGTCGACTTTGAAAAACACACAAATCTTCAGTTTAGCACTTGCAGCTAAAATTCTTTGGAGATTGGTCTACATTATATAATGAAGACCTTTGGGGGCAGAGTAATAATAGCGGAATAATTAAAGGGGATGTCCATGGAAGACTGCTTCAGATTGGCTAGAAAACATATCCCTTGGTTGGCAATTGGGCAGCATCGCAAATTGGGAATGGTCGAAAAGTTTGGATAGGGGAGGACCAATGGATAAGTGTTAATGGTAATTTTAGAGTACCAGAGGTATTGTCAGAAGCATTACATGCAAAGGGGAATCTTTACTTGAGGCAGCATTGTAGATTTTTCACTAGTTTTCAGGCACCAGTTTCAAGTAAAATTTATATCACTGTTTATGACATTCTCAGAAAAATAAAGGGATGGAAATAAACAAAAATTTTCAGACTTAAAACACTGCTGTAAAGAATCTTTTCAGCGACAGGAAATAAAAATCAGCACGCCATTTAATCCTAAGTTACAGGATTTGGCGAATTTGAACCTTGAGGTTATAAATTCGCCGAATTTTAAAAATGAATTTTATTGAATTCGAATTTTATTCGAATGTAAAGGCGAATTTAATTAAAAATCGAAAAAAAATCGAAAAAATTGAAAAAAAAAACTCGAGAATTTCAGTTTTATTGTTTATTTTTTAAGCTATTTAAGCATGCTGTATAATAT
Organism: Pseudotsuga menziesii; assembly: GCA_001517045.1. Lineage (NCBI taxonomy): Eukaryota > Viridiplantae > Streptophyta > Pinopsida > Pinales > Pinaceae > Pseudotsuga > Pseudotsuga menziesii. The sequence goes on along the minus strand of LPNX010001586.1, from coordinate 194,897 downwards.
ATTTCATTTTATAAGTTAAAATTGATTTCAATAGGATATTTTATTAACAATTTTATTATATATATATTCGAATCTCAAGACAAATCTCAAACAAACCTCATCCAAAAATTCGAATTCGAACCGAATCAAACGGTTCTCGAACTCGAATTCGAATTCGAACCATGTGACTTAGATTTAATCACACAAAACACTAGGATTTTTGGCCAATGGCCCTGGAAAAACCCACTAGGGTAAAACCAGTCAAAGAGAAAGTATTTTTATTTTTCAGGAGAAGTTTATCATTTACAGCAATACACAGAAAATATCAAACCAACTTATCTCAACCCGGAAGATAAATTTCTGTCTCTATTTGTGTGCCGAACAGCAAAAATCAAACTATGATTTTTTTCCTGTTTTCTGCCTTGATTTCCGTGCCACTATACGGATGAACTGTACAGGCAAAGTGCGGACTGTATGGACCTTGAAATCCATGCCCAAAAAAATATTCTCAAAAATCGTGCCCAAAAATCTGCCTCGAAAACCGTACCGTACGGACTGTACGGACCAACAATAAATGCAGCTGTATTCTCCTCGATTTTTGTGCCCTCTTTGCTGCTGTTCTTTCCCTCGATTTGCGTGCTGCAAAATTTTTCCTCTTTCTTAGGAAAAATGGAAACTTTCTCTCTTCCCACTCTCAGCTCTCTCTTCTCACTTCAATCTGCAAAAGTAAGGCAAAATGCCTTTCCCTTGCCTTTTTGAGTAAACCCTAGAGTGAGTCTAATCAAACGATGGAGATTAGATTAGATCAAGGGCTGAAATTAAATGCTCATATTTTATTTATAAAATATTAATTTCACTCACCCACTTAAATTTATCAAAAAGTGACTATAATGCTCTAAAGTCAAATTAAATGCTTTTACTTAAGTCATTTAATGCAAGGGTCACTTTATGTCCCCTCTCTAAGTGACTAAGGCAAAAGTCATTAGGGGAACACTTCCCTAGGTACAAAACTAACACTCCCTCTTACCGAGGAAGGTGTTCTACACCACTCTCAACTTGTCTCTGAAGAAGACAAAACTTGCCCCTCCCCCAAAGACTTCGTCAGAATGTCAACTACCTGCTCATCTGTGGAAATGTACTGAAGCATCACTGCCCCTCTCTGAACATAGTCTCGAATGAAATGATACCTGATCTCAATGTGCTTTGACCTATCATGGAAAACCGGATTCTCAGAGAGTTGGATGCAACTCTGATTGTCACAGTAAATAACCGTAGGCCTAATTTCCTGACCAAATAGATTCACCAGCAACTTGCGAAGCCACAAGGCCTCGCAACTAGCCAAACTGGCTGCCATGTACTCAGCCTCTGCAGTACTCAATGCAACGGATTTCTGCTTCCGACTAAACCACGACACTGCTGCCAAGCCCAAACTGAAACAACATCCGGAAGTGCTCTTTCGATCTGCCACACTGCCTGCCCAATCTGAATCTATATAGCCAACCAATCTGATCCTCTCTTACCTCTTGTAGTCCAAATCAAAATCCACTGTCCCTGAAAAATAGCGCAACACATGTTTTGCAGCGACCCAATGCACACTCCTAGGCTCAACCATGAACTGGCTAAGAGTGTTCACTGCAAAACACAAATCTGGCCTAGTATTGACCAAATACATCAATGACCCAATAAGCTAACGGTATAAAGTAGGATCCACCAACTCTTCCTCAGAAGCATAAAGCTTCTTCCAGTTGGTGATCATAGGTGTCGACATAGGCCTGCAATCCTCCATCCTGAATCTCCTCAAAATATCAACCGCATACTTTCCCTGCCCCAGGAAAATATGTCCAGGCTCCTTCCAAACCTCCAATCCCAAAAAATAATGCATCAGCCCAATATCAGTCATCTCGTACTCTGATGCAAGATCCTTCTTGCAAGCTGCAATGGGTCTCTCTCTACCTGTGATAAACAAGTCATCAACATATAGCAGAAGAACAAGCGGATCATCTCCAACCATGATGAAGAAGAGATTTGGACCTGCTTCACTCTTCTAAAACCCCATACTCAGCAAGTAAGAATCAATCCTGGAGTACCAAGCTCTTGAAGCTTGCTTGAGCCTGTAAAGGGCCTTCTTCAGCGTGCATACATGTGTCTCTCTATCATGTATCTCAACGCCCTTAGGCTGCTCAATGTAAATCTCCTCCTGTATGATCCCATTGAGAAATGCGGTCTCACATCCATCTGATCAATCTTCCAACCCATTTCCGCTGCAATGGAGATCAAACTCCTGATAGAAGTATATCGAGCAACCGGTGCAAAAGTCTCATCATAATCAATGCCCTCAACCTTTGAAAACCCCCGCGCTACAAATCTGGCTTTGTACTTCTCCACACTCCCATCTGCCGCATGCTTTAGCTTATAAAGCCAATGAGAAGTCACCACTGACTTCCCCTTTGGTCTCGGAAGAATCTCCCATACATCATTCTTCATGACGGAATGCTACTCATCCATCATGGAATCTCTCCATACCAAATGCTAGGAGGCCTCCTCAAAAGTAGAAGGCTCAGAATCTCGTGTACAAGCCACCAACACCATGCCCAATATGTCAGGCATCTTGATGGCTCTCACCTTATCACTGGGTGTCCCAGCCTTTAAGGCATCCTTCAAGGTCTCCCGAAGCCACTTAGGCTTCTTCTTTCCTAAACATTCTTCCCACACTGGCATGTCCTAATCTGAAGAACTACCAGAGCTAGAAGCCCCAGTCACCTATGAACCTGAAGCTGGTGTGCCAACACCAGGTGTACCCTATAATCCTGATCTCAATCTCCTGTAAGGTGTACCTGTAATAGTAGACCCATCGCCTGTCCTCGAAGACCCTGCTGGCCTAACCACTGAACCTCGTGAACCTGTGCCAACACACTGTGGTCCTGTAACCCCGGAAACATGTGATCCTGATTCCTGACTGCTGCGTAGATGGAACCTGTGCCACAACCTGAGGTGCAGGGACCTAGGACTCTCCCTGCTCTGACTCTCTCGACCTCCTGAAGGCTCGCTCCTCCTCAAACTTCACATCCCTCCTCACCACCACTTTCCTCTGAGAGGAAAGATAAATATGGAAATCCTTCGCAATCTCATCATAGCCCACAAAGATGCCCTTCTCTACAGTGGGCTCCAACTTTGTCCTCTTCTCTGAAGAGATTTGACAGTAAGTCAGACTACCAAATATACGAAAATGGCCAACTTCAGGCTTCTTGCCTGAAAAGCACTCCTCGGGTGTCATGTTCCCCACTGCCTGATGGGGACTTTTGTTCTAAAGGTATACAGCGATGCTGCAAGCCTCAGCCCAGAGACAGGAAGGAAGTGACTGGTCATGTAAGATAGCTCAGGCTGCTCCAACAATGGACCTGTTCTTCCTCTCTGCTACTCCATTATGCTCTAGAGTATACGGAACTGTCAACTGTCTCCTGATCCCCTCCTGTCTGCAAAATCCATCAAACTCCTTGGAGGTATACTCACCCCCGTTATCCGATCTTCCTCCCTATTTGGTTCTCCACAAGAGCTTTGAACTCTTGGAACCTCTACAAGACTTCCTCAGACTTCTTGCTCTTCAGAAAGTAGATCCAGGTCTTCCTGGAATGGTCATCAACGAATGTCACGTAATACACGTATCCTCTCAAGGACACAGAGGAATAGGTCTGCACAAGTCTGAATGTATCAAGTCAAGAGTACTAGCTGACCTGCTATCACTGCTTGGAAAAGCAGTCTTGGTGTACTTTCCCAAAGCACACCCCCTGCACACAACGCTCTGCCCTGTGCTGAACACTGGTAAACCTGTCACCATGTGCCTCAACAACCCCAAGGCTGGATGATGCAAGTGAGCCATCGTACTATGCCAAAGCTCACACAACTCACTGTTGTTGCTATGTGCTAAAGCATGTTGCGACTGAAACAAGAGCCTATACAGTTTCCCACACCTCGCTCCAATGGCAACTGAAGCAGATGGTCCGACAATCTTGGGAAACATATGCACGTCTCCATCTAGGAAAGACACCCCAAGACCCTGATCCTCGATCATGGAAACTAACACTAGGTTCTTCTTCAGCACAGGTACATACAATACATCCTGCAATACCATGGGACTCATGGACTCCCTCTAAAATGTAATGGTCCCACGTCCAACTGCACTGACTACTGAGTCATCTCCCAACACAACCTCCACATCTGTCTCTGCCTGTGAAAGCTCGGAGAACATCTCACGAGCACCTATCATGTGGCTCGAGGCTCCACTATCTATGTACCAAGTGCTGGAAGTAGATGCACTGTAAGAATGGTTTGTCACACAGGAAAACTCCCTCTGTCTATCAACATCCGCACTAGTGAGAATGGATGCTCTCTCTCTCTCAACATGCCCAGTGCATAGTGAAAACTCACTCTGAAATCTAGCTGCAAAATCATCGATCTCAGCTAAAGCGGTTGTCTGCTGCTTCTTCTTCTTCTTGTTCGGACACGTAGCAGCATAGTGTCCCATCTTGTGACATGCAAAGCACTTCACAGTGCTCATATCCTTCTTCTGCCCATTCTGCTGCTGCTTGGACCCACCCTTCTTGGGACCCTTCTTGCTCTTCTTCTTCCCTTTCGCTATCAATGCCACATCCTCCTCATCTCCCCTACTAGTAGAACCACTGCACTGTAAGAAACCCCTGCGAGTCTCCTCCTAAACAAAGTCATCACAGACCCTGTCCCAAGATGGTAAGTTCTCTTTGGCAACCAACCCCTGAACAAACACAGTTCAAGGTGCAGTCACCCCATTCAGGGTTGTCCGCACTAACTCAGGACCAGTAACCACCACCCCGATAGCTGCAAGCTCGTCTCTCACCTGAGAGATCCTAGTAAGGTAGGCCATACACACCTCTCATTTGACCATCTTGATGTTTTCCAGCTTCTCCCTAAGCACCATCTTCCTGTTTTCATTAGTACTCTCAAAACAACCCGGTCAAAGCAGACCACATCTCATGTGCATGATCCTTCGCTGAAATGTGAGGAATAACATGATTTTTATCAACATCTAAGATTATCCTCATGGCTTTAATATCTTTCTTATGCTGCAAGTAACGCTGCATCAGTAGAAGGGGGAATAGCAATGGGATTTGCTGTAGTGTTTCTAACTACTTCCTCCCACAACTCATTCTCCTTCAACACAAGTAAAATCCGGGCTTTCCATGAGACAAAGTTCGCTGCCCCATCCAACCTATCCTCAGTTCTCTACCCCACGAAAGTCATTTTCTCAAAGAACAAGTTTCAGCAAAATGTACTACTGTCACAAAGGTTTTTCTGAATTCTGGAAATGACTATTTCACTGCTAAAATTTAATTTTCTGCCACAACCCGCTCTGATACCATGTAGATTTTTCACTAGTTTTCAGCCACCGGTTTGAAGTAAAATTTATATCACTGTTTATGACATTCTCAGAAAAATAAAGTACTGGAAATAAACAAAATTTCAGACTTAAAACACTACTGTAAACAATCTTTTCAGTGACAGGAAATAAAAATCAGCACGCCATTTAATCACACAGAACACTAGGATTTTTAGCCAATGGCCCTGAAAAAACCCACTAGGGGAAAACCAGTCAAAGAGAAGTTTATCATTTACAACAATACACAGAAAATATCAAACCTGTTGAAAAATTGAGTTTAACTGCTTGCTGGTTTAATGAACAATTTTGTGTGTTTCACTTCAGCCGGTTTTGCATAGGCTTGAAGCTACTTATAAAAATTTTCCTGAACAATTTAAACACGCAGAAAAACACTAACAGGCTGAAAAACAAATGCATGCACACCATAAAAATTTACTCAGAGATTTTTGGCTAATCAGCCCTGGAAAAACCCCCACGGGGAAAACCAGTCAGAGAGGAGAGATTTTTATTATTTTATCAGCAATGTACAGGACAGAAAACTAGTGGAAAAATTCAACTTATCTCCACCGGCAAACTTCTTCACAAAGTCTGGAAAATTTTGTACTCAGCAAACCAGCCAACACACTTTTCTTTTTCTGTGCAAAACAGATGCAAATGTACAGCACCAGCAGGCCGTACACCTCCCTCGAAATTCGTGCCAATGAACAGGCTGTACAGCAACAATAAATAGGCCGTACTTCTTCCTCGCACTTCGTGCCAATAAATAGACCGTACACTGATAAACAAGGCCTTACTGTCCTCGAAAAACGTGCAGCAATAAATGAACATGTACCTACAGGCCGTACATCGAATTTCTGGGCATTTAATGCAAACCGTACGGTGCAATAAATGCAGGCCGTACTTCCCTCGATTTCTGTGCAAACCACCAGCAATAAATGAAGATGATGCAGCTCGACTTCAGTGCATTAATGTCCCTCGATTTCTGTGCAGCAATCTCTCTCAGAAAACTCGACCTCCTTCAGCAAACTCGACCTCTCTCTCAGCTCTCTCTTCTTCACCTGAAAAATGAACAAGTGAGATCCTTTTGCCTCCCTCATGCTTTTTGTTTACCCTAAGTGAGTTTCTTAATCCAACGGTGGAGAAAGAATCAAATCAATGGCCAAGATGAAATGAGAGTGAAAATCCCTTTTATTTATTTCTCATAAATAAAATCACTCACCCACTTAAATTTATCAAAAAATGACTTTATTGTCATAAAGTCTCATTAAGTGACATTTAATGTGAGGGTCACCTTTTTCCCTCTTAAAGTGACTTTAGGCAAAAATTAAAGTCACCTAGGGAACATCTGCCTAGGTACAAAAATCAACAAAACCAACTTATTTCATCCCGGAAGATATATTTTTGTCTGGATTTGCGTGCCGAACAACAAAAATCAAACTATAATTTTTTTCGTGTTTTCTGCTTCGATTTTCATGCCACTGTACAGATGAACTATATGAACAAACGATGCGAACTGTACGGACCGTGAAATTCATGCCCAAAAAAAATTTCCTCGAAAATTGTGCCCAAAAACCTGCCTCGAAAATTGTGCCTACTGCGTCGAAAACCGTACCGTACAGACTGTACGGACCAGCAATAAATGTTGTTGTCGTCTCCTCGATTTTTGTGCCCTCTTTGCTGCTGTCATTTTCCTCGATTTGCGTGCTGCAAAATTTTTCCTCTTGCTCAGGAAAAATGGAAACTTTCTCTCTTCTCTCTCTCAGCTCTCTCTTCTCACTTCAATCTGCAAAAGTGAGGCAAAATGCCTTTCCCTTGCCTTTTTGAGTAAGCCCTCAGGTGAGTCTAATCTAACGGTGGAGATTAGATTAGATCAAGGGCTGAAATTAAATGCTCATATTTTATTTCTAAAATATTAATTTCACTCACCCATTTAAATTTATCAAAAAGTGACTTTAATGCTCTGAAGTCAAATTAAATGCTTTTACTTAAGTCATTTAATGCAAGCGTCACTTTATGTCCCCTCTCTAAGTGACTAAGGCAAAAGTCACTAGGGGCACACTTCCCTAGGTACAAAACTAACAAGCATCACAATTGGCAAAAAATGCTTGGTTACAATACTGGGTGACAGCAGATAATTTGAACTTGCAGGGTCAGCTGGCAGTTGAATGGGAGAGTACGTTAATCTTCTAACCCACAGTGTTATAAAATTGACAGAGGAAGAAAATCAACTTGAATGGTCAAAGAACTTGGGTTCAGGGGATTACACTGTCAAGTTGGGATATGCAGCTAGAATATAAGAGGGTTTGGATTTGTTTGGATTTGGAGAACGTTTGGTGGTTGTGATCTGTTTGGAAGTTGGTCTGACCCTTAAAAAGGTAAATCTTTATGTGGTTGGATCTGGCATATAGAATTCTAACCTGGGACAATGGACCAAAGAGGAACTGAATTGGGCCAGTTAGATGCATACCTTGTAGAAGCACTGAAAAAATGGTGGATTACCTCTTTGTGAGTAGTCCTTTTTTCTAAAACAGTCTGGCATAAGGTCATACAAGTCACTTTTGGCAAGAAAAAATGAAATAAGTTGACTCTGGTGAATGGTCATTTCCACTAGCTCACAGACAAGGCTGTAGCAGCTTATAGGGCACCGCACTGTCTTTTTACTTTTGGCAAGAAATCAGATGGTATCTCGTGACCTGGACATCTCCTCTTCACAAGTAGCACACAATAAAAGACTGGAAATGGAAGGCAACAGAAGCCCTCATAAAAAGAAGATTTCCAGATGTTTATTGATGCCAAGTATAGATCAAGAAAAGCAATGGGGGTTCTTCAACAATGCTTACCAAGAGTCTCCATGTATCTGAGTAGCAGGGGCCATACTTTTCCTTGATTGTTCTCATCTGTTACTGAAGTATGCTGCTGGACAAGGACGAATAATCGCACTGATTTTATTCTCCATAGTTGTTGATGAAAACAGCAGAAGAAAGAGGGCTAAAACATCTACAAGTGTTTGGTAATTCAAAACTCTTGATGGACTGGGCTAATAAACATTGCAGCATTGAAAAACTGGGTCTGTAGCCAATTATGACCCAAGTCCAGGAGGTTAAAATACACTTTTGATGTTGTTACGTTTTCTCATATTTATAGAGAATTTAACTCAAAAGCGGATAAACTGTCTAAAGAAGCTTTGCTTTTGCAGGAGGGCACCTTAATTGAACATGAATTCAGAGGAGGTATTCTGCTTTTATGCTTGAGCTGAAACGCTAATCTCTTAAAGAGATGTACAAATTATTACGTGCAACTGAACGAAATCCATGTGATTGTATGGACCTGTCTATATGGATCCATATGAATGTACAGAATCGACTGTACGGATCTATATGTTGTTTTCCTGCCTGCTTCCTGACTGCAGCTCCTCTCCCACACTCTAGACCTGCTAGACTAATGAATTAGGTTACCTCTCGACAAAACTTGTATGAGTGTATGTGTGTGTAATAACCCTCTATCTTGACCTGCATTTATGATTACGCTGAAACCCTAATCTCTTAGTGAGATGTAGGGTGGAGATAAGTCTAAATCACTAAGGTATAAAAATCATTGGTGAAAACATCGACAACAGCAAAAAATCGACAAGGGGTGAATACAATTTCTTGGCAACATCGGGGAAAAAAATTGGCAAAAGTCGACAAACCGCGGCAAGCATTAATAAATACAAAATAAATTCATTTTTTTCAAATTTTTAAACATATAAACCAACAACAACATCAAATAAGCACATTGACACATAAATATAGTAAAAACACCAATATATATGTAGTGGATTTCAAATCAAAATGATACATCAAAGTCAATACTAAATCCAGAAACCTGATAGTTGTCCAAAAAAGGACTCAAAAGTGGATAATCAATACAAATGACATCAAATATATAAATGTATCTCATCATTATTTGTCATCTACAATGAGAAATCTAGCGGCTAAGTATCAACCTATCCTTAAGAATCAATGACCTCTCCCCCTTTTACGAGAAAAGTTCATGGCTCTCTTCCCACTAAAAGGCCCTACGTCATCTATCTGACGCCAACTAGATGGTGTAGATGTATCAAACTGTGTAGAGATGGTACTGGTGTAGATGTTGCCACATAAACCTCAATGATGTCAAGGTCCTTGTCACCCGACTCTACCTGCTCCTCTCCTTCCTCCTCTACCCATTGGTGCTTCTCCTCCAACCATGCAGGTGCCTCCTCCATAATAGGGACCTCAGACTCCATCCTCTACTCAATCAATATGTTAATTTTGTCCAAGGAAATGACTTCTACATAATGTACCATCCTCTGGATACATGTCAAAAGCCCTTCCATCACCTCACCATCAAAACCAAAGTTGCATGAGAAAGCATAGGCAAGGTTGAAGAAAAGAGTTGTTGCGTGAATGGGCCGATAGAGCATCTCGATCCATTGACTATCAATCAAATCCCAAATCATCATGTATCTATTATGTCCAGGGGTGCCCTTGCAAGGATAATAAGATTGGATAGTCTTTTTGCCATTTGGCCCTATCCATCGCCTCAATGAAGTAGCCCATTGCAGGCTTTTCTCCATCAACTAAAAGAACCATTACCAAAGGTTCAATAATTGTGCACACTCCTAGCATTCCTTCCTAAAAGGAACCGATAGCATACGTTTTTAAATGAGTAAGCTCTCGCCTCGGGGACAAGGCAGGGTCGATGCAGATGCAGGAGCTACTGGTGCTAATTTTATTGTTTCCTTTGATATCTATACCTCTGCTACTATAGCTTATAGATAGTAAGACAGTCATTTAGATACACATGGTCACCCCTATTTATAGCCTTTGGGATGAGTGGATGTTTTTTAGCAATGGTTGTCCCATCCTATCCTCTATTGAATGTGCAATCATGCCACTCATCACAAACAAACATCTGCTTCAACTCAAACTTACATTGGAGCATAGACTAAAGAGAGATGAAGTTCCTGGCAAAACATGTGATTGTAGGACACAACTACTCTTTGTTATTTGTGAATCTCCTCATGAGGCTAAGAACAAATGCATGGTTATATATGAATTTTGTGATGGTATTAGCCTAATCAACAACCTCCTTGATGAAGGGTATATTTCCTATATCCTCAAGCATCAAATAGAGGCAATGGGCAGCACATGGAATCCAAAACAATGTGGGATGACTCTCCATTAGCATCCCGCCAACAACCACATAATTAGCAACGTTGTCTGTTATAAGTTGGACAACATGTTCCAAACCAATATCTCTGACGAATGCATACAACAATTCACACAAAAATGTTGCATCCTTAACATGAGTTGGTGTATCAATGGATTTAATAAACATGGTACCCCTAGGACAATGTACCAAGAAATTTTGAAGGGCCCTACCCTTCCCATCTTCCAATCTAAAGTCGATGTCACTCTTTTTTTATTGTAAAATTGGCCCCGCAACTCCTCGTAGGTAGGGACCTTGTAACCTCGGCCAACAACAGCAATAGGATCACACATTAGCTCAAAAAATGGATTGTTCTTTGTGATGCTCAAAGGTATATCGCTTCAAAAAATAATCCTCCCCATAAGCATGTTTGCTTCTTGCTTCTCCATTTTTTTAACCATTGACCAGATCGAAGGTTGAGCCTCATCTTCGATTCTTGGAATAAAAAAAGGTGAGGCCCTTGTGGGAGGTGAATCTATACCCGTGGACTCCCTCACACCACCATGTGTCCCAGTCTCATATCTGTCAATGGTTCTTAGAGATCTACCCACTCCACCGGAAGCAACTTCAACTCTATTAGCAATTGCAACTTCCTTCTTTGTGTCCTCATCAATAGCATCCTGGGCCATTCGCATAATTTCTGGGGTTGATTCGATCCAAATTAGATCATCATGATTTGGAATTTTAGCAAAGTGGTATTTCAACAGGTTAACCCCTCCTATCATAGGTTTACAAGACAACCTTCAACAGTTTGTCCCATCCTCGAACTCACCATACTACCACACTAGATCCAAGACCTTTGGCATTTTGGCAATGCAATATCAAACCTTCAACTTGAACCCTAGAACCAAAAAAATAGAAGAAAACTAACAATAAATATTACTTAAAAAAACAGCCTAATGTTGAAGGAAAAACAATCACTTAAATCATTTTTTAGCCATGGAAAATGATGATAAGAGGCATGAAAACAAAGATTTTTAAAACTCTAAAAAAACCTAACCAAAAATCAAGGTCAGAGGATTGTTAAAGGAAAAACAATCCCTTAAATTGTTTTTTTAACCATAGAAAATGTCGATAAAAGGAAAGAAAAGATGGGTTTTGAAAACCTTAAAACAATCTATCTGAAAAAACAATGTAAGAGTTGAAATTGACTACATAGCTGGTATTAGAGATGACCAACACCGTACACAACTAGTAATTGATTTGTGCTCCAATTAAAAAAATTCTTGATGGTGATGAAAGCAAGGATTTGGCTTCTAAACGTGTTGGTTCATGGCTGAAAGAACTCCCCCTCTCATTCCCCAACAATCCCCAACCAAAATGATTTCAAAAAAGCCAAAAAGACACTTAAATGAGTCAATCCCGCAACTTAGGTGATTTTTGAGGTTGTGACAGATTTTTTGGGCAAAACAATTTTTCGTATACCGTACAATGTACAATGTTTAGTGAAAAATCACAATTCTTTAGGCTAAAAATTGATGCCCCAAAAAATCACAATCTTTTGCAATGTGCAGAAAAATTCGGGGATATCTTCAACAATGATAAAAAAATACATTTAATTAGACTCAACAGTTAAATATAAGAGTTTCACTTTATTACTAAAGTGAACTACAAAACTGAGTTATCTCGAACCAACACGTTCACACTTAACCTATGCAAAGGTTTTTGTCCAAGCTATAATCTTCAACAAATTCATATAACCTTGAAAAAAAATTAGACGGCATCATAGATAGATTCAGTTTTTTATTTTTTTTGGTGATTCTTTCACATTAAAAACAATGATGATTCCACTTGTTTTTGGCACATATCTTATAATTTTGGGCCCCACATGGTCATGAGCTTGGAGAAATTCCTTTCCTATCAAGGAGTTTCTAAGCTCCTAGACAAATAGGGAGCTGAAACAAGAGCCTATACAATTTCTCACATCTCGCTCCAATGGCAACTGAAGCAGATGGTCTTGCAGTCTTGGGAAACATATGCACATGTCCATCTAGGAAAGACACCCCAAGACCCTGATCCTCAATCATGGAAACTGACACTAGGTTCTTCTTCATCCCAGGTACATACAATAAATCTCGCAATACCATGGGACTCATGGACTCCCTCTGAAATGTAATGGTCCACGTCCAACTGCACTGACTACTGATTCATCTCCCAACACAACCTCCACATCTGTATCTGTCTATGAATGCTCGAAGAACATCTCACGAGCACCTGTCATGTGACTCGAGGCTCCCCTCTCTATGTACCAAGTGCTGGAAGCAGATGCACTGTAAGAATGGTCTGTCACACAGGAAAACTCCCTCTATCTGTCAACATCCGCATTAGTGAGAATGGATGCTCTCTCTCTCTCTCAATATGCCTAGTGCATAATGAAAACTCACTTTGAAATCATGCTGCAAAATCATCGATCTCAGCTAAAGCGGTTGTCAGCTGCTGCTTCTTCTTCTTCTTATTCAAACACGTAGCAGCATAGTGTCCCATCTTGGCAAAACACTTCACAGTGCTCATATCCTTCTTCTACCCTTGCTGCTGCTGCTTGGCCCTGCCCTTCTTGGGACCCTTCTTGCTCTTCTGCTTCCCCTTCGCGGTCAATGCCACATCCTCTTCCTGAACAAAGTCATCACATACTCTGTCCCAAGATGGCAAATTCTCTCTGGCCACCAACCCTTGAACAAACACAGCCCAAGGTGCAGTCACCCCATTCAAGGCTGTCCGCACTAACTAAGGACCAGTAATCGCCACCCCAACAGCTACAAGCTCATCTCTCACCTGAGAGATCCTAGTAAGATAAGTTATACACATCTCACCTTTGACCATCTTGATGTTCTTCAGCTTCTCTCTACGCACCATCTTCCTGTTTTCACTAGTACTCTGAAACAACCCGATCAAAGCACTCCACATCTCATGTGCATGATCCTTCCCGAAAATGTGAGGAATAACATGATCTTTAACAGCATCCAAAATAATCCTCATGGCTTTAATGTCTTCCCTAATGGCTTGCATGTCTTTCTTCACTTGGAATGACAATGGGGTGAGCAGTAGTGTTGTTAATTGCCTCATCCCACAACTCATTCTCTCTCAACAAAAGAACTATCCTGGCCTTCCATGAGAAAAAATTCCCTGCCCCATCTAGTCTATCTTCACTTCTCAACCCAACGGAAGTCATTTTTCCCAAAGAACAAGTTTCAACAAAATGTACTACTATCACAAAAGTTTTCTCTGAATTCTGGAAATGACTGTTTCACTGCTAAAATTTAGTTTTCTGCCCAACTCAGCTCTGATACCATGTAGATTTTTCACTAGTTTTCAACAACCGGTTTATAAGTAAAATTTAACACTGTTTATGGCATTCTCAGAAATTTAACATACTGGAAACAAACAGTAAATTTTCAGACTTTAAAACACTGCTGTAACTACTATTTTTCACTGACAGAAAATAAATATCAGCACGCCATTCAACACACAAAACACACTAATTTTTGACCAATGGCACTGGAAAAACCCACAAGGGGAAAACCATTCAGAGAAAGAGATTTTATTATTAGGAAATTTACAGCAAAACTCAGAAATTTTCAGACCAACTTATCTCAACCCGAAAGAGAAAAATTTTGCCTCGTTTTCCGCGCCAAACAGAAAAAATCAAATTCAGATTTTTTTCTCTATTTTGTGCCTCGATTTCTGTGCCGATGTACGAACTGTACGTAATGTACCATACATACTGACTGTACAAACCTCGAAATCCGTGCCCAAGAAAAAAATCTCGAAAATCGTGCCCAAAAATCTACCTCGAAAACCATACCATACAGACTATACAAACCAGCAATAAATGTTGTTGTCCTCTCCTCAATTTCCATGCCCTTTCTACTGCTTTATTTCCCTCGATTTGCGTGCTGCAAATATTTTTCTTTTTCTCAGAAAAATGGAAACTTTCTCTCTAAGCTCTCTCCTTCACTTCAATCTGCAAAAGTGAGGAAAATGACCTTCCCTTGCCTTTTTGAGAGAACCCTAGGGTTCATCTAATCTAACGGTGGAGATTAGATTATATTAGATCGGTGGATGAGATTAAATGCTCACATTTATTTCTCATAAATATTAATTTCATTCACCCATTTAAATTTATCAAAAAGTGACTTTACTCTCTTAAGTCAAATTAAATGCTCCACTTAAATCATTTAATGCAAGGGTCACTTTATTTCCCTTCACTAAGTGACTAAGGCTAAAGTCACTTAGTGGAACACTTCCCTAGGTACAAAACTAACAATCCACCCCCCCACACTTTGTCCTTCTTCACTTGCAGCTGTTAGGAATTTTTATATTAAACATCAAATGTGTGTGTACATACATATATATGTATATATATATATGGTCATCCTAGGCCATTCATGTCCAGCTTCTAGCCTTCAAAAATTACATCAAATTTACATCTTGGGTTCAAAAACACAGTGTTACACTTATATTTATAAGTGATGATATGACTTTTAAGTGTCTACTAGCTATGTTACAAACCTTTTCCACTTTCCTTGATACAGTTCATTTTCTCAACTTATATGAATGGATCTCCTTCACTTAGAATGGCCTTTATACTTGTCACCTTTATTCCCTTACTATAGCTTTTCCTATGTTGCACGGGAACCCCAAGATACTGTCGAGGACTTCACTGGGGACTTGGGCACTTGTTGGTCATACACAAGATGTCCACAATAGATTTCAAGGGTGTTCTGATCAGGTTTTGAGGACGTTCCAAGCATATTTTAGGGACGTTCCACGCAGATTCAAGGGGCATTCCGAGCAAATCTCAGGGATAAATTAGGCATGAATCTTATGCTTTAACAATGGACATTGATGCTTGGACAATATGATCATTTCACCCATCCATATTTTTTGTATTATACTAAACCTAAATCTCACTATGTTGCACGGGGACCCATACACCCCCCCAAAAAAAAAAATTGTACACGTCATTCAAACATTTCGGGGACCCCAAGATTTTGTCGAGGACTTCACTGAGGGTTTGGGCACTTCTTGGTCATACACAAGACGTCCACAATAGATTTCAGGGATGTTCTAGTCAGCTTTTGAGGACATTCCAAGCATATTATAGGGACGTTCCAGGCAGATTTAAGGTACATTCCAAGCAAACTTCCGGAATAAATTAGCCATGAATCTTATGCTTTAACAATGGACATTGATGATTGGACAATATGATCATTTCTCCGATTCATATTTTTTGTATTATACTAAAGCTAAATCTCAATGTACAAGTTGTAGCTCAAAACATGGGTTTTGTATGATGAGTTTGTTGATTCTTGAGCAGCATCGAGAGTCGAGAATGGAGGGACCTGGTCAGTTACCAGGAACTTGCTTCAGTCTTGGACTAAAAACTCAACCTGGGGCTGAGAGCCACTCTCTGGGAGAGTGGAGGCACTTGGTCAGTTACCAAGTCGTTGACCTTGGGTCAACTTGATGCAGCCTGGGGTGGAGGCACCTGGTCAGTTACTAGAACACCACTAGAAGCCCTAGATTGGATCAAGGCAAATGGTATACTTCTTCTCTGGGTCAATAAGTGATGGGACCTTCTCAAGGGATTGGCCACCCCTTGTTGAAGATACCTAACACACGACCATGAAGTCAATGAGATAAAACACTTAATAATCCTCCTTATTCTTGATGATGTGCTTAGAGTTGTCATGAAGTCCAAGAAAAACCCTTAAGGGTCCAAGCACCCTAAGCATTGGTCCTAGTACCCTCTAAGTAAAGGACCATGTGGTAAATGGTCAAAAAGATTAAAAGAATAAAAGACCATAAAAGTTTAAAACAAATGGTCAAAAGATCAAAAGATAAAAGTCAATGGTCAAAAGATTAAAAGATAAAAGTCAATTGTCAAAAGATCAAAAGTGAATGACCTCAAAAGATCAAAAAGTTAATTTAATTTCCTTCTTTTGTGGATTCACCATTCATTGACAAGATATAAATGAACAAGATCTTCATTTGTTTTAATCATCAACTGAGGTTTTTTGTGGAGCTATTTACTGGGATCTTCACCTCTCTCATGATTGTTTTCAGCTGCTCCTCCAGACCATTGCAGCTCTACTTGGGCTTCTTTTATTGCTGCTTACACTCTACAGACTGGTGCTAAGTCTCCCCAGCCCAGTCTAGGGTCTGTTCCTTGTCTCGGCAAGGCCACCCACAGAACATGCTACAACCCTGCTAGGGCATCTACAGTTCATGGTATCCCTGCTAGGGCCAGCCACAGCCTGCTACAGTCCACTGCTAGAACATTTACAACCCACTAAAGCCTTGCTAGGGCCACCCACAGTCCCCTACAGTCCACGGTAGGGCAGCTACAGTTCACGGCAGATTTGGTTGAGGTCTGTACCAACAAGACTGAACCATAGTTACATATATCGCCGATATCGCGATATATCGCAAGTCGAAAGTGTCGGCGATATATCGCCATGAAAAAATTGCGATATTTTGCCGAGTTCTTAAAATATCGCAATATTTTCAGTAAATGTTGCGAGTCGATGGAATATGTCAACCTGATGGAAAAAAACACGATTTTTTTGCCATAAAGAGGCCGCGGACGTGTTTTTGGGGTTCATTTGCACGGTGGAGCGTTGAGGAAGCGGTCCAATCCTGTTTTGGGCGATTTTCTACAAGAGAGCAAGGGGGAAAACGATCAAGTTTTCATTGCCATTGAAGATTGTTGTGAAGTGGGGTTCCAACTTCCATCTACTAAATCTATTCAGGTATGTATTATTTTATTCTTTTCTTTTTGCTTGAGATTTGTTGGTTAATGTAGATTTAGTGTAGGGTTTAGGTTTAGATTTAGTGTAGGGTGTAGATTTGCCATTACAATCATAGACTATCAGGTTTTATCCTTTTAGGTAGGCCACCCTCCATTTCTTTGAATGTTTTCATAATTTCATTGTTTTCAAAATTTTAAAGAAGAACATTTAAAAATTTATTCTTTTTTGTTTATTTGTTGTGGCATAGGTTGCATCTCCATTGCCATTATCCACTTCAAATTTCAACTTTCAACTTTCAACTAAATAGTGACACAATGCCAAAGCCATTGGATCCAATGTGTGTTGAAAAGTTACCAAGGAAGTGTTGTTCACCTTGTGTTGCCTTGGGGTGGACAAGAACACTTTAAAAGGTGACCCCTCATCATTTAAATTAATAAAGTGAAAAGTACATTATATTTTTAAAGTCACTTCATTAAAAGTTAAGTCATGGTTTATCCTAAGTTCATATTTAAAGATAAAGTCAAGTGAGTGATTAATTAGAAGGGTCTTCACTTTATTAAATGACATGAGGTGCACTAAAGGTCATTTATTATTTATTTAATGAGCATTTATTGTGAACCCTCAATCTAATCTAATCTAGACCATTGGATTGAAAGAGAAAGTTACCATGAACAAAAAAGGCTTGGGGAGAGGCAAACCGTATCTTTTGTTCACTTTCACAAGAGAGATTTTTGAGAAAGGAGAGAGCAAAAAGAAGAAGAGGTCAAGGGTTTGAAGTGATTTCATTTCCAGAGAAAGAGGAGAGAGAAGGAGAATTCTGCAGGTTTCAGAGGCACAAAAACCAAGGAAGAATCATTCTTTTATTTCAGCAATTTCAGCAAAGCAAACAAGATGTTTTCTAGGGCAGAATTTGCAGTTTTGATGGCAGAGTTTTTCAGCACGTTTTTCGAGGTGATTTCTGCAGATTTTTGAAAAAGAAAAAAATTTGAGGAAAAAAAAATTCCCTGTCCGTACAGTTGTACGGAACTGGTCGTACAATTTTTTTCCTTGTTTCGTACAGTTCGTACATCTGTACGGAATCCGTACAATCCGTACAGAACTGGCCGTATGGCACGTTTTTCGAGGCAGACTGTGTGCAGAATTTTTGCTGGGCTGTTTTTCTGGCACGTGGTTCAAGAAGAATAAATTCTGAAATTTCAGCAGGCCATTCAGGGATTGATTGGCACGTTTACCAAGGCATTTGGTGAAGATAAGTACTGCTGTATTTTTATTTAAAGTTTGCCTGAAAGAATAAAAATATCTCTCTCAAGAACAGGTTTTCCCTTGGGGGTTTTTCCTGGACCATTTTTGGTCAAAAATCTGAGTCTATAAAATTTCATGAGTGGCTGATTTAATTTTCTGCATTTGAAAATTTGGCTGTTAGAAATTTTCTGAGTTTATAAAGTTGAAAGAATCTCAAGTGTTTCTAAGTTTTCAGTGAAAATTTTTAATTTTTTAAATGTACATGCATATTGGGTTTGGGCATTAAACCATATGCAGTGATCTGAACTTGAAACCGGGTTGGGGTTTGAAAATTTTCAATGTGGGAGTATGGGCAACCAATTGACCCTAATAATCGGCAAAGGTTGAATTGCAAACTATGTGGGAAGGATATTTGTGGTGGAATTAGCCGCTTGAAATACCACCTTGCCAAACTTGTTGGGCATGAAGTGGATGTTTCTCCTGTTGTTACCCCAGAAGAGATGCGTATTGCAAACCAATCCATTCTTGACATGGCTAAGAAGAGGGACAAGAAAGAGGAATTCAGAAATGAACTTGCATCTAGAACACAGTCACGAACCATGGGAGCCACAAGTGACATGCATTCCTTCTCCTCATCTACACGACCCCCACGTCCCACTGTGCCTTCTTCAACCTCACCTTGTGTGGCATCGAGGCAACCTTCTGTTCGAACCATGCTCAAACAAAGGGAGAAGGAACAGGAAAATAGAGTTGTGACAAAGTGTTTTCTATGGGGTGATGTGCCTTTCAACATCGCCAAAAACAACCCCTGCTACCATGCCATGTTTCAAGTTGTTAGCACTGTTGGTCCAGATTATAGGGGGCCTTCCTATAATGATTTGAGAGGGAGACTCCTTGATGAGGAGAAGGTTGATTGCACCCGAAGATTGCATGAGCTTAGACAGTCATGGGAGGCCATCGGTTGCAGTGTTATGTCAGATGGATGGACTGATGGGAAGGGCAAATCCATTATCAATTTCTTGGTCAATTGTCCCAAGGGGACAATTTTTATCAAATTTGTCGATTCA
Organism: Pseudotsuga menziesii; assembly: GCA_001517045.1. Taxonomy (NCBI): domain Eukaryota; kingdom Viridiplantae; phylum Streptophyta; class Pinopsida; order Pinales; family Pinaceae; genus Pseudotsuga; species Pseudotsuga menziesii. The sequence continues at coordinate 175,215 of LPNX010001586.1, read as the reverse complement.
TCTCCCTATGTTAAAGATGCACACTTATTATGTGATTTGTTGGATAAGTTTATCCAAGAGATAGGTCCACAATATGTTGTCCAAGTCATTACGGACAACGCTGCCAATTATGTTGTTGCTGGGAGGATGCTTATGGAGAAGTATGCAAGCTTGTATTGGACTCCTTGTACCGATTTGATGCTAGAGGACATGGGAAAACTTCCTTGGATCAAGGAAGTCATTGATTCAGCTCGGAGTGTGACAAAATATATATACAATCATACATATGTTCTTTCACTCATGAGACGCTTCACGGGGAACAAGGAGTTGATGCGGCCTGCAATCACACGATTCGCCACTTCCTTCATTGCTCTTCAGTCTATGCATAAGGTTATGATGGAGTTGCAGCGGATGTTTCTTTCTGATGAGTGGGCTTCTTGTGTCTATAGCACCAAACAAGATGGGCAAGCCATTGCTCAAATGGTGCAATTTGATTTGACTTTTTGGGCAGGATTGGAGGAGGTATGTGCCATCGATGAACCTTTGGTAAAGGTTCTTCGTTTGGCTGATGGTGAAAAGCCCGCAATGGGCTACTTGTATGAGGCCATGGATAGGGCCAAGGAAGCTATCCATCACTACTATGAGGACAAGGGGGAGGTGGGACTCACAAGACGAGTTGAACTATGGAGTGTGATTGATGAACGATGGAATAATACTCTCCATCGTCCCATTCATGCAGCAGGGCTCTACCTCAACCCTGCTTTCTCTTATGCATGTGGCTTTCAGTTTTATGCTGAGGTCATGGATGGCTTTCTCCAGTGTGTTCAGAGGATGGTGTTAACTCCCTCTGAGCGCGCAGAGATTTCTAGACAGATGGAGATCTATAGGATGTCAGGTGGCACTTTTGGCTATGACATGGCTGTCCAGGATAGAACCACAAGGATGCCAAGTACAATTTGTTTAAAACTTTCAAATTTTGATCTCTTAGATTCTTAATTAATTATCCTTTCATTTCTATTTTTTTTACTTGGTAGAAATTTAATACATTGTAATTTGTAATTTGTCTTACCTTCCTTGTTTTCTTTGTAGATGTGTGGTGGACTAACTATGGTCGCAGAGTCCCAAAGTTGCAAAAACTTGCCATTAGAGTGCTAAGTCAAAGTTGCTATGAGGACATTGAGTAGGAGGTTGATACTCATGTGCAGCGCCGACCAATTCCAATGCCACCACCTCCACAGAGTCATATAGTTGGGACCCGGAGGAGACAGCTCACATTTGCCTCCCCCTCATCCACAATATCTACTCGAGCAATTGGAGGTTCTAGTTCCACCCCAGGCTCATATGGACCACCTCCACAACCACCTACTGCTTCTAGAGGAAGAGTGGGGTGCCCTTGACCCGTAAAAGGGGTAGATTGATTAGAGGATCATCCTCAGGGAATCGATGACTTGATTCCTATTATTTGTCATTGTACTATCATACTATGTTGGTGTCCTGTGTCGAGACTCGATACACTATCTGCATGCCTCATGAGTCATGATGATTCATCTCTTGAGAGACATTTATTTTGATCATTTGATGTGATTTTCTATCATTCCATCAAGAACACATTTCAATATTTTCAGTTTATACTATATAGTCGATATTTGATCATGATCCACCATTTGCAATATTAAGAATCTTATACATGAGTTGTATTTTAATATTTATGTAGAAATGTGTTTATTTGATGTTGTTGCTTTAGATGTTAAAAAAATTGAAAAAAAATGTTTATTTTTGTATTTTTTAATGCAATACGACATTTTCCGATATTTTCGCAGTTGCTGCCGATAAGTTTCACTCCAGACCCCTGCCAATATATTCGCCGACACGATATATGTAACTTTGGACTGAACCATCCAAAGGTTTATTCAGGCAGGCCAAGAAAGGATGTATGCTGGTCAGGCAAGTGACAGCATATCCATCTGATGTTTGGGGCTTGATCACAACAGACATGTGCTAGACATTCAATATTTTTTGGTTTGTCAAGCAAACTCAGAAATGATGTAATTGTGTCTCTCTTACCTGCTCATGTACAAACTCAGCCATCTCATTTAGTGGATGGATTATTATTTGTTTGGGGTTTTTGTCCTTTAAAGGTTTCCCTGTGAAAAACTTGTGTTCAAATTCTGTGGATGAATGTTTAATTTGTTGCTGCTATAATCTCAGTTGTTTCAAGTCTGCAAATTATAAGGCTGTTACTGCTATTAAATTTTTCATACATGTTAAATTTTGACAAAGTTTTGATTTGAGTTTCTGGAGGATTAACTATTGTCTTTTAAACAACATTACAGCAAGTAAAGCCTCCATGTACAGTGTACACAAACCAAGAAATGCAACATCTCAAAGGCCAAATTTCTTTTGTTCTTCTCATTTTTGGTTGTCATTGCAGCTTTTACGTATTGCACTAAGAACAAAACTGAATTGCTAGCACTTCGTGCACTTCTTAAGTTGGCTATTTCAAAGGAAATTACTTCTCTTAAGGTTTTTGGGGACCCAAATTTAGTTATCAAATGGATGCAAAATGAGCATTTGGTCCAAGGTATCACCCCTCAGTCACTAGCTCCGCATATAAGGGATGGCTCTTCTCATTTTTCTCATATTTCATTCACACATGTTTATAGGGGGGCTGAACAAAAAAGCTGACAGCCTTTCCAAGGTAGGGTTTGTTACTTTTTGTACCTAGGCAGATGTTCCCTAGGTGACTTTATTTTGCCTAAGTCACTTTAAGAGGGAAAAAGGTGACCCTCACATTAAATGTCACTTAATGAGACTTTATAACAATAAAGTCACTTTTTGATAAGTTTAAGTGGGTGAGTAATTTTATTTATGAGAATTAAATAAAAGGGATTTTTACTCACACTCAATCTCATCCATTGGATTGATTCTTTTTCCACCGTTGGATTAAGATGCCCACTTAGGTCAAACAAAAAGCATGAGGGAGGCAAAAGGGTTTCACTTTTCATTTTTTACATGAGAAGAGGAGAGCTGAGAGTGGAGGTCGAGTTTGCTTGAGGAGGGCACGATTTTCCAGATTGTTTACTGAAGTGATTTTGGTGAGCAAGGAGGTCGAGACTGCATTTATTATTTGTTTGCACAAAACCTGAGAAGAGTACGGCCTGAGTTTGTTTTCTGCTGTACGGCTGCATCATTTATTGGCACAAATATCGAGGGAGTACGGCCTGGGTTTTATGCTGTACGGTGCATTAAATTTTGCACAGATTTCGAGGGGTGTACGGCTTGGTTTTTCCTGCTGTACGGTGCATTTAATATTTGCACAAATATTGAGGAAGAGTACGACTGAGTTTCTTCCTGTACGGGCTGCTAATTAATTGCACATATTT
>LPNX010001586.1:153203-167247 GCA_001517045.1 Pseudotsuga menziesii | reverse complement strand
TTGTTTGCACAGAACCTGAGAAGAGTACGGCCTGAGTTTGTTTTCTGCTGTACGGCTGCATCATTTATTGGCACAAATATCGAGGGAGTACGGCCTGGGTTTTATGCTATACGGTGCATTAAATTTTGCACAGATTTCGAGGGGTGTACGGCTTGGTTTTTCCTGCTGTACGGTGCATTTAATATTTGCACAAATATTGAGGAAGAGTACGGCTGAGTTTCTTCCTGTACGGGCTGCTAATTAATTGCACAGATTTCGAGGAAGGGTACGGCCAGTCTGCTGCTGTACGGACTGCTTTTATTGGCACGAATTCCAAGGAGATGTACGGCCTGTTGCTGCTGTACATTTGCATTTAATTTGGCACAGAAAAGAAGAAGGGTGTACGGCTGGTTTGCTGAGCACTAATTTCCAGACTCTGAGATAAAGTTTGCTGGTGGAGATAAGTTGTATTTTTCACCATTTTCTGTCCTGTACTTTGCTGAAGAATAATAAAAATCTCTCCTCTCTCTGACTGGTTTTCTCCGTGGGGGTTTTTCCAGGGCTGATTAGCCAAAAATCTCTGAGTCAAATGTATGGTGTGCATGTTTATTTGTTTCAGCCTGTTAGTATTTGATTTTACTGTGTGTTTAAAATTGTTCGGCAAAATTTTAAGTAGCTTCAAGCCTATGCAAAACCGGCTGAAGTGAAAAACACAAATTGTTCATTTAAACCAGCAAGCAGTAAAACTCAGTTTTTCAACAGGGTTATCCCTAGCCTTGGGCCATTTACATGTCAAATAATTTCTCGAGGGTTGTTCCACTGATTTTTTTATCTTAGACCTCTGATTATACAGCTCTCTCAGATCACAACATCCTCACACTTACAGATTTACTACAGTTCATATATTTTTGATAATAATGAAAGTCTGTTATATAGATCTACAGGCCTATTATAGCCGAGAACCAACTGAATATTTTTGGCTCATTATACTCTTATAAGACAGCTCAAGTGAATGTATTTATTAATAGTTTATCAAGTTTCAAAATACTGATAGAGATTATGATCATATCAGAACTGTAATTGCTCATATTTTTATAGCTATTCTGCTGGATTTCTGACAGATTGTATTAATATGTGCAAGCAGCACCTTCGACATGTATTTTGGTTATTCGGTGAATAAAAATTGCGCATTTTTACTTGGGAAAAAAAATTAAAATCCTCTGAAATGTATTAGCTTCAAAATATGTGCATTTTGTAGTTACACAAATAATCTATTTGGAGTCTTTTTTAATATTCCATTATTTTCAGATACAACTAAGCTAAAAAATAACTCTGAACATACATGCTGGTTGCGAATGTCCACATAACATTTTTTCATGCATGGAAAAGAATTATCTTTCATGATAGATCAATAAGCTAAACCTGGATCAATGCATGAGTAAATAACATACTTATTTTATCAATTGCAGCAGCCATTTTCTGAAGTTCATCCGGGCAAATATCAGGACAGTGAGTAAAGCCAAAATAGATCATTGTCCACTTTCCCGTAAAATCGCGGTCTGTTACAGGTTTGCCTTCATGATTCACGAGGTTAAATGGCCCACCAATGGCAGCTTTGCCTACTGAAGGCCCCTCTTTCACCTGTGCAGGTAGATTCTTTATTTCTGAAAACCACAAAGAATAAAATTAACTCAGATTTTACATAGACCATGATAATAATAAAAATTACATGCAATGAAATAACATGAAAATTATAAGCTAGGAATTCAACATCACAATATACAACAGTTGTTCAACATTTATGACATTGTCCCCATGTGATACAGAAAATCAAATTATAGACATCCCATGTAAGAGACTTAACACTGTTGCCATGGTTTTTGTTTCTGAAGCAGTAATAGAAGCAGCTGAAGGATAAGTACATGGATTGGGTATGGGGGAGTTTCACACCATGTAGCCATTTTCCTTCAGAAATTCAAATAAGGATAGAAAACCCCTGCCCCGATCAAGTTAAATTACCATGGGTTACAAGATGAGGAATTTCCATCTTTAGTGTAGGATTAATGGAGAATATTTGATATTAACTTTGAGACTGACTTGTTCAAATCCTACTAAAATCTGCAAAGAGTCAAGAAGGCAACCATGGTCAAAAGTAATGGATTAATAAATATAATATGTTCAATAAACGATGACACAAACATATTCTTGTTGTGGCCAAAATAAATGGCTGTAGTTGTTATGCAGTAGAATTATCTTTCATCTAAAACAGTAATTTGTTATCAACGGATGTAACTTGTTAGAGGTTGCATCTGGCTATATATTGAAGCCAATACAATGTAATCAATAAGCTGGTCGATCAATTGCTGCATTGTTTATCTCATCCAGCTCTGGTTGAAGACACTGCCGTCGACATGTGAAGAAGTCTGCTACTTAGGAAGACTGCTGTCCAGTGAAATTGCATGATCTACAGAGGAGAAGAAAGAGATTGCTGCCTGGTGCAATATACACTATCTGCAGAGGAAGTAGAATTCACCTTGATCCACATTCTTGTTTTGGCTGAGAATATTATTCCATCCTGCATTATACAATAGGCCTCCGCCTGATGCTTCTCCATCACTGTACACACTCAAGTTGGTACATGAAAAACTGTGCATTCTGTTGATTCTGTTGATTCAAGGAATGGAATCTGGATATTGCCCAGAGCTATTGTAATGTAGATCAAGGGCACTACAGCTGGCTCGATTTCCTACAAGCAGGTCTGTAAATGCCTTTGAATATGATACTGGCAGTTGAGCCCTTGAATCAACAATGAGGCCCTCGATTAGGTGAAGGCATAGACCAGAAGCTTGATCTTCAGAAGGGGATCTTGCATCAACAAAGGGGGAGGCACTAACATCATCCCCAAACTCGCCTTCTTCACATTCGGAAGAGTGAGTAAGACAATTCCATTCAGCTGTGGTTGGACTTGAGGCATAAGTGGATTGAGACTGTAAAGCAGGTGAGTTTCTTCTGTAGAGGATATGGAAGCAAAGACGAAAACAACAGTAGCTGTAACAAAGCAAGTGGAGGCTATGGTAGCATACCAAATGAAAGCAAGTGCATTTAATCTGGATTCAGTCAAAAACCCAGCAAGTGAAGATCCACGGATTCCATATAAAGATTCAGTGTAAGAACAAGATCCCTATGCCTGCAATAGATTAGAATAGTTCCAGATATGGTTAATACTAAATAGTTGCCTGATCTGAGCAATAAGTAGAAGTTAGTTGACATGATCTGTTGCACTAAGCCAAAGCAGGTTCATGAGTAGTGTGCATTTGTATACCTTCCCAAAGCCCCACCTACAGTGGCCACACAATCATAATCACTGAATCTAGCCGCTGTCAAGCACAAGCACCATCATGAAGAGTTATCCAATGTCCTATTGAATGCTCACTGGAGTTCAATGGATGTGAGCAGATCACATTGATCAGCAATCAATTACTGTGACCAGATCTTGTAAAGACTCTAATTGTAGTCTTTAGACGAGTCTGCCATGATGTATATTCATAGCTGCAAGTAGACAGAACCTATTGCATTCCCCTAGCTGCTAATTTTATGGTTGTAAGCATGGCCGATCATCATGGGCAAGGTAGATCTAAACTGTTGTCAACGCAAGGACAATATTTTGCTTTGCTGATTTAGTAAGCCTGTGCTGATTGTAGTCTTCCGGATCCCATTATTTTGTGGTATCGCTATTTGATTAGAGTTAGCAATTGCCAATTGGCATCATTTAATCTTTCCAGAGTCTGAAAAATTCACCAGAAAGAATTATAGTTTATGGAGTCATAAGATACTGACCATTAGCAAGTTCAGAGATTTTGATCAAATCATTTTAGATAAAGAACAGAGACCAGTAAATTATCCCGGAGAACATGATAAAAGGCATAAAGAGGCTTTATTACTCCTCAAATTGTCAGTAGCAAACACATTAATTCCAGACATAAGAAATGCTACTATAACATCTGTATTATCGACAAATCTCTAAAACAAGTATAAAGCATCAAAAGTTGGGCAGTCGTTGCATTTGAAAAATATTTTGTCTTCTGCTACAGGACAAACTAGCAGGGCTAGTGTCCGATGAACAAACGGATGCAAGAGTGTCCGATGAACAAATGTATGCAAGAGTGTGACCCAATGTCACCTCAGTCACACTTCGAACTACTTCGGAGTGTCGTAACCTCCAAGGGGAGAGCCCTTTTAGCTATTCTGCAAGGCACTTAGACAACCAAGACTCAATCTTCTATGTAACAGGATTAGTGACCAGTGCCTAGAGAATGCATAATGTATAAGATATTAAAGTGGTTAATGCAACAAGTACCAATGTTAATATTCGGAGATCATTCAAGTTGCTAAATCATCCAAGTGTATAAGATAACAAACAATCCAATAGTAATTCAACTACTTGTATAACATTCACCACCAATAGGAAATCAAAACATGTAAGTATTGTTACAGCAATTAACCACCACAACCTTCAGCACTAGACAGTTTGCTTATGTCAGTAGTGGCAGCAAATGGTATTGCATTAAACATTGATAAAAATTGCCGGAGCCACGGAAACTCTCACGTTTTTGAAGCGATGGAGATCTACAGGAACTATTCCAAATTTCTCTAAAATCACAACCACCATCTCAACAATTGGAATGCCGATATTTTCACCCACGCAAGCTTGGAATTGATCAGAAGGGAGATTAAACGCATGACGAAGCTGCTGCAATCCTTGTCGACCAAATGCTACGACCTGCACATGAAACTCTCGAGCTCCATTCACCACGATGTATGGATGAGGATCAGCTCACACTTGGCGGTAAAGGTGAAAGAAACCCTAGAGATCACCAAACCCACGCAGACTAAAAAGTTTGGTAAGTTCAGCTATAATCAAAAGTTAATGAGTAATAATAATAATAGGGATACAATAATTGATAAGAGGCGTGATACGACGCACATCATGGACAATGATGTTATAAATCTTTCAAACCATCATCTTAATGAGGAAGAGATCAGCATTTTGAAGAAAGGGCTGAACTTTACCGTTGCCCCGAAGAGTTTCCCAATGGAAAGAATAATCTGCTCGATTAAAGAGGCAGTCTCAAAATTACCAGAAGACGAAGCGGATGAAGCACGCCAAGATTGTGCTCGAATTCTATTGAGGAAAAAACCACCAAAGCCAAACCCTAGCAAGAAGGAGATCAATGCATTGAGGAACTTAAGATCAAACAGAGACATTTACATTATGAGAGCTGATAAAAGCAATGCCACTATTATAATGAACACCCAGTCTTACCATGATAAGATGCACAATCATTTAATGAATGGGGGGAGCTACAGAAAGTTGAACAAAGACCCCAGCGTCAGGATTGTTCATGAGGTAACCAAGGCGATACAAGCATCTTCCTTGGATGAAACAGTGAAGAAAAAGCTTATTCCCATAAATCCTATTATCCTGCGTATTTACGGACTGCCTAGAATTCATAAAGCAGGAGCTCCATAAGACCGATTGTAAATACGATTGGCTCTCCAACTTACCAAGTGGCCAAGTTCCTGGCAAAAGCTCTCAAGCCATTGGTAGGTCAGACTTTCTCCTACATTAAAGACTCCTCCCATTTTGTTAATGATATCAAAGACATTCATATGGATGAAAATGAAATTATGGTTAGCTTTGATGTGGTTTCGCTTTACACCAAAGTTCCTATTGAAGAAGCCATCGTGGTTATAAGCAATATCACGAATGATGAAACAGATGACTTCGTTAGAATTTGTTTAAAATCTACGTACTTTACTTTTCGTAATGAATTCTATGAACAAACCAATGGTGTGGAGATGGGTTCTCCTCTGTCACATGTAAATTGTAATTGCTAATATTTATATGAAACACTTTGAAAAGAAAGCCATTGATTCCTTCCCCTTAAAACCAAGGAACTGGTGGAGATTTGTTGATGACACTAATGTTATCTGGCCGCATGGAAAGGAGAATCTGGACTGTTTCTTAAACCACCTCAATAGCCAATCGGATCACATCAAATTCACAATGGAGACTCGAGAAAAATTCGCTTCCTTTTCATGATGTCCTTATCACGAGAAAAAATTATGGTTCTCTCGCACACCAGGTATACCAAAAGAAGACACATAAGGATAAATATCTTCATGCGAATTCACATCATTTTCCATCTCAAAAACTCGGCATTTTGAAAACCCTTGCCACCAGAGCTGGGCGAATTGCTGATAATGAACATCTTAATGAAGAACTGAATCGTCTTCGTAAGGTTCTTCAAAATAATGGCTACAGTACTGTAGATTTAAATAAAGCCTTCAGGAAAGCATTGGAAAAGAAAATCCAGAACCCGATTAATAAGGATGAAAGTAAGGGTGTGATAATCCTTCCATACATTCAAGGAACTACGGACAGGATATCCAAAGCACTGAAGAAAAAACATATTAGGACTACCTTCCCTCCTCCAAATTCCTTGAAAATATTACTTGATAGGACAAAACATCCGGTGGATTCAAAATTAAAAAAGGGGGTCTACTCTATTCCTTTTTCATGTGGAAGACTATACATTGGTGAGACCGGTCGGTCCATCAAGGTGAGATTGAAAGAGCATTGTTCAGACATATTGCATAACAGAACAAAAAGCTCAGCAGTGGCTGAACATTCACTCAAAAACAACCATTACATCTGCATTGAACATGCTAAAGTTATAGCCACCGAAGAACATTAATGATTATAGAAAGAGATGCATTCGAGAAGCAGTGGAAATTGAAAAGCACCCTAAAAATTTTAATACAGATGATGGTTTAGTTCTAAGTGATCTTTGGAAACCTCTCATCCGTAAATTAAGAAATAAGGAAGACGGTTAATTAAATAATTAACTATTGGACTCTTGAGCTCCCTGGTTATCAAACAGTCCGTCTATTATTCATTTATAGAGGATGTTGCTCATATCTTCATGAACTTTTCCTCCTGATGATGGACTCGGCTTGGTAGTCCGAAACGTACGTCAAGTACATAAAACTCACACAGGTTTCCATCTCAAAATATTCAAGAACATCAATCAAATTAACTTCAAACATCCACCTTCTAGCAGCAATTAACCACCGTCTGGTATATGTCTTTTAGTGCATGTAAACAGCAATAGGCATAGCATTCAATGTGTCCATTCACTGTGCATTGTCCAATGACAAATAGGAGAACTAATAATCATAACAGCAGTATTACAGTATGAAAGTCCTCTTTATGACAGTCTTGTAGCAGCAGTTAGGAAACCAAAACAAAGAGGTGCATGAGATAAGGTTTTTTATGCATTCAATATCAATCCAACATTCACGCATTCCCTTTGACAATGCATAAAGAGTTGTTTCATACTTGCAATGTAAGCAAGTGATGAGAATTCCATACCTTGATCTTATCTCCTTTAAACAGTAGCAAAATCCAACTACTTACTAACCTTTGTTTGTTTGCAGCAGTCTTGAAGGACTGTCAAATTTGACAGTCTGTAATAACTAATATTTTTCCAGACTTGAGGCAGCAGGGTAAGCAGCTGCCAATGCGCTGATACACCCTTGGAACAGGCTACCCATAAGGTAACCAAGGCAAGGGCTGGCCTAAAGAGGGAAACCCGAACCCTAAGGGACCAAGGCCAAGGGTTTTTGGAGAGAGCCGAGTCAGGAGGGAAGAAGAGCAACAGCTTGGGAAAATGACTAGTTTATGGCAGTTTTAGGACTGTTTTAGGTTTTAGGGTTTTAGGTCTGATTGTTGGTAGTTTTTAGGGTCTTTTAGGAATCTTTGATATTTTTAAGTTTTTAGGGCTTCCTAAAATTTCGCACTAAGGTTTTTAGGCATAAAAAAGGCAGGCCGAATTTGTAGGAGAGAGGGCCGAAATTTTAGGAAAGCCAAACATTCCGAGAATAAAAAGAAAATATATATATATATATTAGGGTTTTTTTACATAAAATTGCAGACCTAATTAAATGACCTATTTTACCATGAAATGCAATATTTACACATGGATATGCAAGAGTACTTTGGAAAAAATGATGATAAATAGGGTTTTAAATTTTTAATGGATGAACCCTTAACCCTAGCCCTAGAGGAAGGCATGTCACCTTTCTACAATATTTACACATGGATATTTACACAAGGATATACAAGAGTAATTTGGCAAAAATGACGATAAATAGGGTTTTAAATTTTTAATGGATGAACCCCTAACCCTAACCCTAGAGTAATTTCTCGTTGTCTACTAAACGAGGGCTTCCTATAACAACCTCCAGGGTTTGTGATAAAAGCCTAATCTGGGGCAAAAATGTAGATCCAAGGCTAAACTAGGAAAAACCTCCTCTAGCGAGTGTTTTCCACCATGCAAAGAGGATAGAAGGTAGATAAAGGCCCTATTCAGAGAAAATGCAGCTCAGGTAGATAAAAGCCCTATTCAGAGAAAATGCAACTCATGGGATGGGGCTAATCAATCAATTCTAGAAGAGCAAAGTTATGCTAGTGGTATACCTTCACAGTCTTGGAGCAGCAGAACTCAGTGTCCTCAGTTGCAGAGGAGTCCTTGTGTCAGAAGCTAGGTTGTATTCTCACCTATTCATTGTTTGTTAATAAAGAGAATTCTTCTTCCAATCTTTGTATTGTGCTTTTCTCATGTATCTTGGTTAATGAATGATGTCAATTATATTATTAATATATGTTTCATTTAACTTCTGATATATATATGCATGAGATAATGCTTGAAGAATTGGCTCTTTGCATGTGAAGAGAAGCAGCCCTAGAAGCTTTGGAGAAGATTGAAGCGAGAGAAGACCAAGCTTGGATTAACCGTCATAAACTGGGTAAGCCAAACTCTCTTCCCATTCTCTTTTCATTTTTTGTAAAAGTTGATTGTCTGCAAGTCTATTAGTAAGTCGGTAACCCCAGACCCTAGGTTACAAGCGTGTATTGTCTTGTACAACAGAACTGGCGACTCCCTAGGGCTACCGGTGTGGTTGTTTCCCACTCCAGCTGTCCTGAATGCTCCTGGTGCTTCTCAAGTAAGCTCCTTATATCAAGGGCATCAAAACACCGTTTCCCCTTGGCCTGTAGCTGATACTCCTCCTCCTCCTACCTCATGCAGCGAAAGTAGTGATACTAGTAACCGACAATCTAAAATGAGTAAAAGAAGGAGGAATAGGAAGAAGACACATAAGCAAGGAGGCACCCGTTCAACCTCTGGCCCAATGTTATCAGAACCGGACCGGTCATCGAACCGGCTAAGCCCAAATGTGAACCGGACCGGAACCGGAAAAAAAACCGGGTAAAAAACCGGCTGACTAAAAAATACATAAATATTCATATTTTGTAAAAAAACATATATATTCATGTGCATACATATGAATCCAAACCATTAATACACAAATATGCAAAGTTTCTCATATATATAGCAAATATGGGTGCAAATATCCAAAATAGCACCTAGTGCAATACATCTGTGAGGTTCTGAACCAAAGTACATCAACAAAGAGGCTCTAAATGGCCAACAATACACACTTGACTATGCCCAACAAGTTCTTGGAAACCACCGGTAAAACTCAGCTGCAAAAGACCACACAACTGCCCAACGAACTGTGCTCTCAAGATTGCCAAACTGATTGCAATGAATAGTGTGAGAAATGTAGGGGGTGGGGGGGTCTTTAAATAGTGTTAGGATAGGCTTAGGGTTAGGTTAGGAGTAGTAGTTTAGGTGTTTTTTTGTTTTTGTTTTTTTTAAATTTAAAAAAACGTGGTCCCCAGCTCGCGGCCGTACGGCTGCCTCTGAACCAGCTGGTTCCGTACGGAACCGGTCAAACCGGCCGGTTCAGAGGCCGGTTTGGAATTTTTTCCGGTTTTGCAAATTTTTTTAAGGAACCGGACCAGCTGACCATGTGAACCGGTCAGACCGGCCGGTTCTGATAACACTGACCTCTGCAGGTCAAGTTGAACCTCACCACCCGGCCTCTGCGGTTCATGCTAGGGGTACCTATCCAACCTTTGCAAGTCATGTTGGATCTAAGCACTCAACCTCTGCAAGTCAAGTTGATCTTCACCATCCAGCCTCTGCAGTTCATATTGAGGGCACCCGTTCAACCTGTGTATGTCAAGTTGAACCTCCCCATCCAACCTCTACAAGTCATGTTGGATCCATCCACCCAGCCTCTGAAAATCATGCTAAGGGCAGTCTCTCAGCCTCTGTGGTTCATGCTGAAGACAATCTGTCAGCCACTGTGAGTCATGTTGACACTGTTGAAAAGACTACCCGTTCGAAACACAAGCCCAAGTTTCCTTGTAAGCTTTGTGAGGGAGACCACCTTAGTTATAAATGCCCTTCCATCGTGGAGGTACGAAGAGTTTGGTTTCATGGTCATCCCGTTTTTGAACATCCTGAAGTTTTTCAACAACCAACCTCTCTTAGTCAGGTTGGACCTAGTCATCCAACCTCTAGTGGTCATGCTGGGGGCAAACTCTCAGCCTCTATAGATCATGCTGAGAGAAAAGAGTCAGCCACTACTAGTCATGTTGACATCGTTGAGAAAACTAGTCATTTGAAGTGCAAACTTAAGTTCTCTTGTAAGCTATGCGAGGGGGATCATCTTCCTCACCAGTGCCCTGCTATCGCAGAGGTGCGACGACTGTGATCCAAGACTCAAGGATTTCCTTCTCCTGAACAACCTATAGTTTCTCAACAACCTACTCAACCTTTGGTTGATCAAGTGGTCAAACCAATCTCAGCTTTGGTCGATCCCGCTCTTCTTTCGGAGAGTAATCCTGATGTGATTGAACCAATGTCATCTTTGGTCAATCCCACACTCCCTTCGGAGAGTGACTTTCACAAAGCGGTTGAATCAATTCCATTGTCGATCAATCCCACTCTTCTTTCGGAGAATGAAATGCCTACTGGTCACATTTTCTTCACTGCCAGTTCAAAATTTACTGAACAAGGGGGCATTGAACTCACTTCGGATCAACCCCCACCAAGCTCTCGAATTGCTTCCTTTGATTGGGATAGCCTAGTTGAGTCGCACCTTCCTTCTAATGCACCTTTCCAGATAAAGGTCAAAGTTGGACAATACACGATTGCTCGTTGTATTGTTGATGAAGGAGCCTCAGTTAGTATCTTGTATGCTCATGCTTGGAGAGGCATGGGATCTCCCAGCCTTGTGTTGACTACTAGTTAGTTACTGGCGTTTGATAAAAGAACTAGTATAGCCTTGGGAATTCTTGCTCAAACACCTGTTACTTTGGGTGGGAAGACCGTCTTAGTTGACTTCATGGTGATAGAAGACCCCTTGGACTTTAACATGCTCCTTGGACGTGATTATGTCTAGCCATGCAAGCTATGGTGTCAACGTTCTTTCGTGTCATGTACTTTAATCATGGGGAGGAAATTGTCACTATCGATCAGTTGGATTTTCTTGATCTGTTTCCTGACCCAACTAGAGACCAGGTCTTTCCTTTATTGATTCCCAGTGTTTCTATGGATACTCTCCCACCACAGGTGAGCTATGAGGCCTCATGTCCCTTGTGCTCAATTGCTACTGAGAAGCATCCTCTGTTTTCATGCTTACCTTCTCGGGACTTGGTCCCAACAGTTGACCAGGTGAGTCATCCTATACAGACTATGGAGCCTGCTCTCCACTCTGTCGATCCATTTGAAAGTTTAGACATGTGTCCTATCTCGAATGATCTCTTTCCTTCATATGAAGTCTTCCTAGAGTCTTTGATACAGTCTAACCTTCTTTTGGATGTTGGTTCAGTTGTGACTAAGTCTAACCCTGATTTGCTTAGTAAGCTTGATCTTCCCATGGACCAGTCTTCTTATGTTGGTCTTTTGGACTCTCTTTTCGAACAGCAAGTCAATGATCCTGATGAGTTTGATTTTTCTTATGAATTTTTCAACTCCTGTGATACTGAGTTTGTTCCCGCAGACTCCATCTCCCTTGTTGTTTTTTGCTCTCCTTCTGAACTTGATCTTACTAATTATAAACCCTCGAGCCTTGGCACTACATATTCCTCTTTCGTTGATTATGCCTTGACTACACCTTTTGTAGAAGATAGCAAAATCACATGTGTTTCTGCCAAAGTGACCTGCATCGGATCTTTTCTTCTGAATGTGATTCTGATGGTGTTGTTTCTTGGAGACGGGATTTTTAGTTGGATTCACAAATCTTTACTGGCCTCGCCTTGTTGTTCAAGCTATAATTGCATTTGCATTTATCATGCTTGCGCTTTTGAGCCTGATGTCGGCTTCCACGCTTTTAGCTCGTTGTATAAGCCCTCATCTCTGTTCTCATCGTCGCTCAGCCTTGTATCATCTTGCCTTTGCAACTTGACACCTTTTACCTTGAGGAGACGTTCCCCGAGTGTCTTTATCCTGCTCGTGTTCCTTGCATTATGCATAGGTCTGTTCCTCACGCTTGGAACTAGTTTCGTCGGCCTATGACACTCGTCTCCTCGCATTTAGAGTATTCTTTCTGCTCTCCTTCGAGCTCGTTAAAAACAGTAAGGCGGCCGCGAGTTGACTTTTCCGGACTTGTTAAAACTTCACGAGAAAGATATGGAGTTTTCTTTAGGCCCAGGTCTAACTCCTCAAAATAGACTTGCTGCCGAGTAAACTTGTTCGTTCAGGCTCGTTAAGAATATGTGAACGGGCATACACATTGGTGGTAGTTTATCGCTTTTTCGGACCATGTGGAATAATACGAAAAATGAGCACTCTCTTTTCTTCGGAATTGAAAAGAGAATTCTCAAGTATAGGTTTATCACTTTTCCAGACCTGAGGGACTAAACTTACGAAAAAGGAACCCCTGGTATGAGCTTAGTTTTCTCTTTTCCGTGCTCTGGACCTAAACATGAAAAAGATTCTGAGCATACTTTATGCCTTTGTTCTGCTCACTAAAAACTAAAGAACAAAGCATCGAGTTTACTATTGTAAGCCCCATTTCTCGTAATCAAATGGAACTTTCCAAGTGATCTTGCCTTCCTTCACACTCATTAAACTCAGGCTATCTGCTGATTCTGAAGGTGCGTTGGGTAGGTGGTAATTTAACCTTTTTCGGATCTACCCAACTAAGTACGAAAAAGGTGTGCCTTACTTCTTCGGAAGCTAAGAGAGTTCTTTTGTGGTTTGTTTTATACTTTTCCAGCCTCAGGAGACTAAATTGGACGAAAAAGCACCCCCTTGAAGTCTTCTTCGGTGTTTTCAGACTCTCAAATTATGAAAACACCAACGAGCATGTACTAGTTCAGGCTCGTAAAATCCACGAATCAGTGACTTTATCAAGCATTATTCTCTCCCCTCTTCAAGCTTGTCAAAAATGAAGTGAGACCTGAGTTGACTTTCTTGGACTCTTTAAAATTTAACAAGAAAGATAAGGAAGAAGTATTCTTTTGAGTTACAAACAGTGGCAACATATCCTCCTTGAACATGGCACTTTCTGAACTTTCTGATACTCATGTTTCAGTGTACACTTTCAACTCAGCTATTACTTCGACTTTCTTACGCCTCCACTTGTCCTTTATACATGGGCAATGTGATCATGTCTCCTACATGACAAATAAGTTTAGTTGTCATATCTGTAAAGTTAAAAGCTACCTTGGGTCATCTCTGTGTCATGCTCACTGTTCAAGGATCTATCCCTGCATTTGACTATTATCCTGATTCCATCATTATCCTATCTGAGTGTTACTTGTTTCTACCTTCCTACATCCAGTTCCTAGTCACTATTGTGATCCGTTGGAGGATCTATTTCCTTCCTCATCACAGTATGGTTTCTCATCGACACTTCCTGAATACGAAGACCTAGAGTTTTGACGATGGTACCATAGGATTCACTACCATTATTGGTGAACTCCTTCGCTTCAGTTGTCAGCTATGAAACCGGATTCGTCCAAAAAGGCCTGCGTGTCCCATGTCCACGTGTCAGACACGGACATGTTGACAAAACGTGTCCGACACGTCTTTGCAGCGTGTCCTGTTTTTGGACACGCGTGTCCGAGCCTGTCCTGTTTTCG
>LPNX010001586.1:109797-150141 GCA_001517045.1 Pseudotsuga menziesii | reverse complement strand
ATATAAAAACGCTTCCGACCACGCTTCGCTTCCGGCCATTTTTTGAAAAACACGCTTCCGCGCACCCGCACCCGCTTCGCTTCCACGCTCTGGCAACACTGGAGTAGGCCAAACTCTCTTCCTATTCTCTTTTCATTTTCTGTAAAAGTTGATTGTCTGCAAGTCTATTAGTAAGTTGGTAACCCCAAACCCTAGGTTACAAGGGTGTATTGTCCTGTACAACAACACTTACGGAAAAATTGGCAATGGCTCAAAATCGCATGAAGAAATAGGCAAACCAACATCCCTCAGAGCTTTCATCTGTAAAAGGCGACCAAGTATTCTTTAGCCTCCAACCTTATAAGCAAACCTCTCTCAAAGTTAAATGCCATCAAAAGCTCATACCAAAGTTTTATATACCATATTAGATTGTTCAACACATGGTCAACTAGCCTACAAAGTACACTCCAAGATCCACCCAATATTTCATGTATCTTGTTTAAAGAAGGTCGTGGGTTAGAATTGTTAAATTCAAATTTCAAACTACATTACCAAAACTAGATGAAGAAGGCTCTATCTAGCTCCAACCAAAAGCAATTTTGCACACTAGTTAGTGTCATATATGTTAACGCACTATCTGTGAAGCTTTGATTCAGTGTAAGGATACCTTACTAAAAGATGTTACTAGGGAACTGTCAACTGTTCTTGACGCAAATTTTCCATCTCCAGCCTTCAGGACAATGCTCCTTTTGAAGGGGGACGGCATGTTAGGCCCTAACCCAACCCCCCGACTTTATCAATGTACAAGGCCATAAGGCCCATTAGATAGTTAGTGGGTAGTGACTTATTGTAAAGGGCCTTCTTTTTTTAACAAAGATGTGTAGATGGTTGACCTTCATTAATCGCTGGACCAAAAGTAGTTAGGGCTTTGGCTATTGAAGCACTATATATAAATTAGTAAGTTATGTAATGTTTTGTCAAGAATTATTAATGTATTTGGAGCTTTGCTCTTGGAGGTTTCCCCCTTGAAGAGGTAAGTGAACATAGCTCTCTATTTTGAATATCTTTCATTCAAGAGAATTTTTTCTGGTTTTATCTTTTTTTTTCTTTTCTGTGAAAAAGTATTACACTACAACACATAAGATAACATAACTTTATTAATGTCTGACAAATGACCATGGAAGTAGGTCAATGGGACTGTTGATTACAATGCTGTCTTTGAAAAGCAGAAGTACCAAAAGTTATCCTATAAAAGCAAGATGTAGAAAGTAAAGTGAAGCAAAATAAAATAGTGCGTGGAATCTATGCAAGAACATGAAAAACCTCAACCTCAACCCCGAGAAAGCTGAGCGAGAGAGGAGATGTACAAAAGGAAGAGATCCAGGAGCGAGAGAACATAAAAGTGATGAAGTGGACATGTCATAAAATAGGCCCATCTCTCCTAACATCCGAGGCCAAATGAAGGAAACTCAAAATAGAATGGTATCCAGAGGATAAATCGATGGATGGTCTAGATCGCCTATTCCGTTGTTGTCTAGAGGACAAAGATTGCAACAAAAGCTTAGGGGATCTCATCTGACTCTGATGAAGGGATCTAGTCTAGTTGTGTCGTGGGATCTCGAGGGAGGGGGGAAACTTCCCCAAGTATGCACAGATCTAGAAGATGATGTTGTGTTGATATCAATACATCTCTTGTGTCCCTCCTTGAGAGTAGCACCATGAAAAAGGAAGTGATCAGCTAGGTAGGATCTGGTCTGGTTGAAGGCCACAAGCCTGAAAGCCTCCAGGCTCCTACATGTACAAGGTAGGTCATCTCTAATCAGAGTATCTGAAGAAGTTGGTGAGGGTTTAGGTCCCCCTGAAAAGGCAATATAACCGCCCACGAATCTCATATTAGATGAGGCAATGGAAGATGAAGTGCTTCTTAGTCTCTATCTCACGAAGGTGACACAACAAGCCTGAAAGCCTCCTACATGTACAAGGTAGGTCATCTCTAATTAGAGTATCTGAAGAAGCTGGTGAGGGTTTGGGTCCCCCTGAAAAGGCAATATAACCGCCCACGAATCTCATATTAGACGGGGCAATGGAAGATGAAGTGCTTCTTAGTCTCTATCTCACGAAGGTGACACAATTGGCAAGTCCTGTCAGCCCGTGCAGTCTAGTGATCTGTCTCAACCCAAAGTCTATGTGAACCAACTCAAAACTGCCCCAAAGGAATACAAAGAGAGTGCGACCTGTGGCGAGAAGTATATCAGGGTTGGATAATGAGCTCATACAACAGAATGTATACTATTTGAGAAGATGAATTGCCAAAGGCAATAGAAGGCCAATCTACACAATCGAGGCAACAAATTGTGCAAAGGTAGTGAGCAGGTAAATTTTGCTCCAAATTATGTTTTTTTGAAGGTATTTAAGCCTAGCACATTTGAAGAAGCTAAAGGAAAACCTAAGGGGGATGTTGCCATGAAGATGGAATATGATGCATTTATGAAAACCACGACTTGGGTGCTATCGACATTGCCTCCTAAGAAAAAATTCCATTGCATGTAAATGGGTTTATAGAGTCAAATATAAGTCAGATGGTTATTTGGATAGATACAAAGCTCAACTTGTCACCAAACAATGTGCACAGGTGAAATGGGTAGACTATGAAGAAACTTTTATGAAAAACACAACTTGGGTGCTATCGACATTGCCTCCTAAGAAAAAATCCATTGCATGTAAATGGGTTTATAGAGTCAAAAATAAGTCAGATGGTTCTTTGGATAGATACAAAGCTCACCTTGTCACCAAAGGATGCGCACAGGAGAAATGGGTAGACTATGAAGAAACTTTTCCCCAACTATAAAGATGGTAACCTTTTGTCTGGTAATCTCCAGTGTTGCCCATTTTGGATGGAAGGTGTATCAAATAGACATTAAAATTGCATTCTTGAATGGAGACTTGGATGAGGAGGTCTACATGGTGCAGCCTCAAGGGTTTAAGGTTCCTGAACAAATAAATAAACTAGCTTGTCAATTGGTAAAGTCCTTGAACGGTTTCAAGCAGGCTCTGCAAGCTTGGTATTTCAAACATGATCAATATCTTAGAGATTCTAGAATCAGAAAAAGCTATTCTGAACCCACTCACTGTCAAAAATAGTGGTGATGACATTGTAGTTCTAATTGTCTATGTCAATGATCTTGCCATCACCAGAAGCAGTGTCAACATGATTCAACAGATGATATATGATATTTGTTCTGTTTTTAAATGACTGATTTAGGCCTGCTTCATTATTGTTTAGGTGTAGATTTTTGGCAATCTGATCATACTCTCTTCATATCACAAGTCAAGTATGCCATAGCTCTCTTAAAAAATTCTAAATGATTGAGCATAATCCTACATCTACACCTACAGAAGTTTGGATAAAACTCTCTGCTTACATTGATTCACCACTGATCAAATGAGTCATTGTATCGGCAATAGGTAGGTCACTGGATTTATCTTACAACTGCTCGATCGAATCTATGTTTTGCAGTTAGTTGCCTTTCTCAATTCATTTGTAAGCCTCAAGAGGTACATTGGCAAGCTATAAAACAAGTCCTTCAATATGTCAAAGGAACCCTTGACATTGGCATTCTATATCAAAGATCTGTCGACTTCATGCTAGCAGGGTATACTGATTCTGACTTGGGCTAGATTAGTTAATATGAGGAAGCCAACAACAGCTTATGTGTTCACTCTCGGTTCAAGGATAATTTCATGGCAGAGTGAGCTACAACCAACAATTACCTTATCCTCCACTGGAGCAGAATCCAAAGCAGCAATCTGTAGAGACTGAGGCAATGTTGTTACAAGGAATATTGATTGATCTTTAACTTGTCCAAACAGCGCCGACCTCACTTTTCTGTGACAATCGGAGTGTTCTCAAGATGATGAAGAACCCAATCCATCATGCCAGAACTAAGCACATTGAAGTTCACCGCCATTACATCAAACAAAGCAAACTACAGACATTATTACTAAACCATTTGGTAATGATAAGTATGTCAAACTTAAAATTGCATATGGTTTAGTCATTAAGGGGAGAAGTATTAGATTAGTAAGATAAGATGTTCAATTAATGCACCAACGTATTCTTGTTGTGTCCAAAATAATAGGTTGTAATTGTTATCTATTGGAATTATTGTCCATCTAGAATAGTAATTTGCTACCAACCTAAGTTACCGGATTCGGCCCTAGGCCTAACAGCACCCGAATTGGATTCTTCCGAATCGGATTCTCGGATTCTTCCACCTAATTTTGACACATCTAAAGTTGTTTACATAGTATAAATGTAGGATAATTAGCGTTAGGGTTCCGAAAACCCGATTCCTAATTTTGGGACGAGTGTCGCACCCGTATCAGATTCTTCAGCCGATTCCGATCGCACCCACGGTTCGTGTAACCTTGCGAGTACCAACAAATGTAGTTTGTTAGAGGTTGCATCTGGCTATATATTGAAGCCAATACAATGCAATTAATAAGCTAGTTGATCGATTACTGTATTGTTTATCTTAAAAAAAGGACAATGCAGATGCAAAAGGATGAATTTCAGACTTGTTTAGTTAAACCCCTGATGGCCTCTTCTCTAAAAAATTAAAGTCCTTAGAAGAAAAAAAGAGAAATCTTTTGGAATTGTAAGAGGCAAAATGGAGGTGAAAGAACAGAGCAGTATGGCTATCTCAAGGGGATGAAAACACAAAATTCTTCTAGGATTATGCTAAAAGGAGAAAGATCAGAAATACCATTTGGGAGTGTTCCCACCTAAGTTGTACTTAGTGGTTTTTTTATCAAGTGAGCCTGGTGAACCGGACAAGGATAACTTGTTCGGACTTCAGAAGACCTTCAGTCTTGCTTCTGGGAAGCTTTGTTGTATTATATCACATGTTCATACCCCATGGGGGAATTGTAATAAATGTTTTAACATGATAGTGTCTATAAAAGACTCGGTCTCTTAGACTTTATTTGTCAATCCGATCAGCCCAGGGTGTTTTTTCCCTTGGTTATTATTGGTTGTTGAATAAACGACTGATAATTTCTGAGTTTTTCACTCCATACCTCCAAAGTTATAGTGTTCAGCTTGGCATTTAGGCCTATTGAGGTTATTAGAGTCTATGTGTCAATGTATAAACATGCTAGGCATCATGGTCGAGTCATATGAACATGTCTAAGTCCCCCTAGGTTTTTTCAACTTTTTTAATTTTTTAATTTTTTCAGTGTTTTTTATTAAAATTTAATTTTTCCAAAACTTGGGCTATTTTTTTAATAGTTTAATTGGAAAATTTGATTTTGTAATAAAAGTGGGCCAAATAATCAGTTTCAATCATGTAGGTGCTCATTTTCAAGCTAAGAGCACCATGTAAACCTATGGACCCACTATTTCCTAGTTTCGAGTGATTTTCCATCACTTGGGTCAGAAAGCCCAAAAAAATCATTTATTGATTATTTTAAGTAATAAATTGATGAATAATGGAGCAAATCCAAAATCATAGATCAATGGATTCTTAGCTGATTTGATTGAAATCAGTCAAATCTGAACCAGATTGACTGGATCTGACAAATCCTTGACTAAAGGAGGTGATCAAATCAGATCCAGAGGTGATCTTCAACATCCTTTATGGGGAATTTCGCCCTCCCTCTCTCCTCCACATGTTTGGGCTCATCTGGATGAGTTTTGGTGGATGCTTCAGTCAACAGGTTGAGGTGTCAGTCAGATCAGCTCTTCGATTGATAGTTGTACTCAGTGAGATTCATAACTGGCTCAGTTAGACACAGATCAGGCATTGATGGACTCTCCTTCAGCTACAGTGGTCTATCTCCTTAGGATTTGCGCCCCCCCTGGGCTGGATCTCCTGGTTTTTGTATAAATCAAAGCACAAGCAGCCTCTTCCAATCTAGTTAGAACTAGGATTTAGGTGTTGTTGCTCTTATATTGTATTGTTTATTATTCTGGAATAAAGAAGCTTTGGAGGCAAGATCTATGGTGTAATTCTCTTCATGTGTGGATGGTGATTGTCAAATGCTTATGAGGTATAATTTGTGTTATTTATCACTGCTTTTGCTGGTTAATTGTTGGCCTCGAAGGAGAGAGCTCCCTCCTGTTAGGGTAAGAGTTTATTCTAGTTTGATTTATGCTCTTACTGCTGCTTGTTTCAGATCTATTGGAGTTGTATGTATTTTAAGTTTAATTGCATGCTTTCCAATTATCTCTTCCAGCAGCACCTATGTTTTAACCATCTGTTTGTGCAAGGATTTCTAAGTTGCAGGTGATATCGCTTGTAGAAGAGGTTGAGCTGGTTTGCATCTTCCTCATCTTCAAGATCATCTGAATGACATAGTCCCTCGGTGTTGCACCAAAGCAGACTCCAAAGCCCAACATTCCCAAGCTTCCAACACTCTCTCTCTTCCTCCTTCAAAATCTTAATTTCTCTTCAAATTGGTTACTTTTAAAGAATCTTATTGCTTAGATTTGTCTCACAAGGAAAATTACATATAGATCTAGTTAGTAAGATCCTTTCTTAAGTTTAGATCTCAGTTCCGTTTTGCATATAAAGTCATATTTTAAGAGATCTAGCTGAAATTACTCTTTTTTGCAAGCATTTTAAAGAAAATTTGTAGCTTGCTTTTAAGGTAGTTTCCTTTGATGTACTTTAAAGTTTCATATTCTGCAATAAAAGTGCACATCTCATTGGCTGCCCAAACAGCAAGCCAAGATCCCAAGGAAAGTTTGCTTTCCTTGGTTCCTTTTTTTGCAAAACTAGATTACCCCAACTTAACAAATTTTTACTTAGTTTTTTTTGGTAACTAGTGTGGTGACCCAAAACACTTTTGAAGTGTGTTTGGGCACATTTGATTTTAATTGCTGGCTGTTTTTTAGCAGGTTTAACAAAAAAGAGAAGGAGACTCTGCCCAATTTCCGACTCTTGGATGAACTAGAGCTTCCCGAAAGTTTCCCCCACCGCTGTGTTTTAATTCTAGCTTGTTACAAACTTGTTGTAAGCCTTTGGATCCCAGATAACAAGGACCAAAGTGCATCAATTTCAATTCATTGATATTGTAAATCGCTGCTAATAAAAAGAAAAGGTCCTTTCCAATAGGCTCTTTCGAGCCTATTGACCATCCCCCTTGGGGGGATTTGCGTCCGTGTCTTTTTTTGCTTTTCGTTCCTTTTTTTTTGCAATCTAGCATAGTTCTAATCTACAGGGTAGTATACTTTGATTTATTATCATTTCCATATTCCATATCTAAGGTTTCAAAATAATTTAATACTTACCCCACGACTTCCCGATTGACCCGAAAGAGGAAAGAAATGCGTGGTAGGACTAATTAGAGAACCGGCATTGTGTATCTTGGTTTTCTTTTTCATCAACTGTTTCTTCAGTTTTAATAAAATTAACCCCTCCTTGATTCCCCAATTGAGATCCACTTGGATCGAAAGAGGTTCCTGGAGAAAATTTACTAAAATTGACAAGACTCCGGTGTGTATGTTCTGCACTTGGCTGCGGTTCGTCCGATCAGTCAAGCTATATCAAAAGCACTTGAGTGACTAGAATAATTAGGATTCACTCTCCCAAATTGACAAACCATTAGGTGAAAATCCTACACCTAGATCAAACCATTACGGTGGAAAAATACCCAAAGGAAGCGGGAACTCCTGAAAAGTGACCTCGGGGCGCCGATCTCTGTTACACCTGCGGGTGCATTATGAACAATAGCCTCAGAGACTCCATTCAGCCCACATATTCCTTGCGGGCAGCCGTGATGGTTTAGTTTTGGACATACTCCAAGTACTCTCGAATATATCTGGAGTCCCCCCCCTTTGCCTAATTTTAATCAACTCATATTTCACATTAACTTAAAACGTACCAAGAGGCAATCACAAAACATTCACTCCAAGCACATGCAAGTACATCGATTATCTTTTGACTCCATTTTAAGGCACTAGCTATTTTCTTGCTATATATAGATATATATATTGTGTCTCAGCATTGTGCTTTCATGCGCTCATTTTGTATCTTGTCATCTATGGTTGTTTATGGTTAAATTTCAAACTCCTAAGTAACTCATTCAATTTAACATCATCATACTAAATAATTTTGCCTTAGTAACTTAATAGGGTCTACCCCCCTTGGCTTCGATATCTTCTGTTTCAATATAATTTAAACTGCAATATTTTTATAAAGAAAACATGGAGTGGTGACTTATTTTCAATAAAATTTCCAGGATGACTTGGGCCTTAACGAACTATTCAAAAGAAAAGCTTAAATGAAAAACTCAAACAGCAAGTCTGGCTTAAAAATACATGATGTGATTGAATTATTCATATGATCTGAATATGGAAGGACAGTAAGAAAAGCACGTGAAGGCATTATTAAATTTATGACTGAGAGATAACTGCCAAGCCAAGAAAAATGATAAACCTCTCAGAGCAGATATGTCATGAAGATTACAAATGTCCATAAACTTCTATATGCAGAGTTGCAAACCTAGGTATAAAAACAAAATCCTCCATAGCAACCCAAGGGAAGTATTCCAATCAAAAGAAGAAGATTTAAACTCAAGTTTAAATTAGCACCATAAGTTTATTAAAATGGTACGTATTGTCATGGATTTAGCCAAATATTACAAGTTACAACAAATTTTATCTTACAGGATAATGAAATACTATTTAGCTTCAAGGCTTGCATAAAAGAGCATATGTCATAATCAGAAGTTAGAGTCCCACATTTTACTTCTACCCATGTGCAATCTTTGAAACTGCAAAGCTGTCACACTTTTAAAACCTACTGCACTATCATTATCAAATACAAAATTAAGGACTTCCTCGGTAATTAAGTTGTTTCTGATACAAAATGAATCGAATGCTCCATAGTCTAAAAAACTACCACATTCCCACTCATTTGATTGCAATCCCATGGCATATTTGGAAAAGAAGCCATCATAAACATGCAATATTAGTTTGTATAGAAAGATATTAGTGAGTCATACTCACCATTTCTTTAGGAAAAACAGAGATTACAAAAATAAGGTATTGTCTCAAGCACGCTTTGCTGTGTGTAATGATTTCCATATGCATTCGTTCTACTCTAGAATTAACCTAAATATTTATCTTTACCATGTTCTCTACTGCTCATCTAGAATCTTCAGTACCTACTCCTTTAAGTTAAATATCAATATAGACAAAAGCTTTAAGTTTAAATAACAACAAAAAGATAGGGAAAACAAGCTAGACATGACCATAAAGTTGAATCAAAATTATCCAATCTATACTAAAATGTAAATATCACCTTGTTTGTTTACCTACATGGCAATGAAATCATAAGCTTCCACAGAATTAATAACACCATTCTCTGCCATCACTTTTTTGTTTTTTACTTGACCTAGATAACACTATCCTCTGCTATCACTTCTTATTTTCGAATGAACTTTCTGATTGCTAAAACCGGTGACAAGCAGCATATGCCTTAATTTTGTCTCATAAACCAATAGTATGAAATTATATCAATAATAAATATAACAGAGACAAAATGCAAGGAGACAAAATCATGCAAGTTTTGACCATGCACTGCTTCTGAAGACTTTTTTTCAAAACCTATGACACCATATCTATGCATTTAACCAACCAACCCTACTCACCATTAATAATCTACCTTCAATGCGACGCTTCTTCTCACGATCAAAGTAGATAATCAACCCAACCCCTGTGATGATCAACAGCACCAAACTCATCCAAGTGACAGGCTGCACACAATGCACAAAGGAATGCATTAGATAGCAAAACTTAGAACCAAACACATCGCAGTGACAGAAAAGAATATATTAGAGTCATAATTCTTAGTTTTTCTTCTGAAGCTAATTACAAGGAATGCTATTCTGATCAAGTATACCCACAAAACTTGGTTTACAAGAGAGTTATAACAAGATAAGCCATGATTGGGATAATCAATTGCCACACATCTATAATTGCAGCTCCTGCATATTTTGTGAAGGGTTCAGACACTAACTAAGTCATGGGGAAAATGGAATGGCTTCCATTTCTATTGGAACTCTGAATGTTCCAAACACTAAGCCTCCCACTGCTACAAAAACATACTATCGATAATGTTTTACAGGCTTAAAAATCTTGCTTATGCCCAATCCTTAATATGAGGGCATCTAGATAAAATGTGAGTGAACATAACTTAGAAAATAAAAGGACTTTCACACTTCCATCAGATTAACAAGGATATTGTCATTTCATGCAGGAGATAATGGTCACAGCCATGCAACTGACAGTTACAATTAAGATGGCGTTGCAAAAACATGTTGAATAAGGGTCAAAAGTACTGATATCTCTCCATGAGATTAAACCTGAATGCAAGTGCTCAAAAATAACATAAGAATTGTTTTCCTTTCATTTCTAATAGAGCCTCCATGGTACAAAACAATTGAGTACTGTAGTTTCAGTTTATATGTTATCCTTGTATGCTAGTGTATTGTACAAATTGTATGGTGATTTTCAAAAGAGCAACTTATAAATAGTAGGTCTACAAAAATCCCTGATTAGAAGTTCCCCTCACACTTTCAACCCTTGGCTTCATATTCATACAGCCCCCCAAGAAAAGGCATACTGTATCGTGAGACATGAACAATGGTTTTATATGGGCTACTTTTTGCTGACTCCCTCAAAATAGGCAAATGTTTGTATGTACTCACAAATTAAACGACAATAGATTTTCAGCCATTCTCCACAATCTCCTGCCGTTACATAACAAGTTCTGCTAAAATTTTACTTGAAAAGAACAAGCCCACATAAAACTGAGAAGGGAAGCCAGCAATAGTGAGCCCAATGCACCATCCTTGAACACTATGCTGTTGGGAGCAAGGAGCGGGAGCGGAAAGCGAAATTTTCAAAAGATTCCGATTTGGGAGCGTTTCGGGAGAGTTTTTTATATAATATATATTTTTATATATTTTGATGCATATATATTAAAAAAAACATGTATTATACCAAATTAGCTATAGAAAACATAGATATTGTTAAACTAGTAGCAACAAGGAAGGTCTTCCGGCATGCATGTGTTCTTGCATGCATAAGACTTAAATTAGGAAACCAGTTATATTTAACTTACTTTTCCTAAATTTACTTTGGAAAATAAATTAAAGTGATCTAAATTAACTTTAGTGAGCCACTAGTTAAAGTGAAAGTGAAATTAGGGTTTTTGTTTTACCACTAGTTAAAGTGAAAAAGAAATTAGGGTTTTCGCTTTACCTAAAGTTATAAAAGAGAGATCAATTGGTGGAGAGAACAAACACACTTGTATTCCGACAGAGACAGGATATAGACAGGGAGAGAAAGTCAGACAGAAGATTTAGCTGAGAAGACAAAGGAGCGAGCAGCAGGATCATCAAGCTTCGTACAGTCGGGCCGTACACTCACACAGGAGGGTGTTGATGTTTAGCTGGGATTTGCCCAATGATTCTACCGGGTACTGCATTCGCCAGGTTTGGGTGAATTTGCAGTGATTGTAAAAGTTCCATATTTCTCATAATAAAATCCATATCTGACTGCTGCACTGGTTTTCCCATCTTGGGTTTTTCCGGGGGTTTCCATACCCAAAATAATTGTGTCATTATTGTGATGTGATGTTGTGATTTATTTCTCAGTTTTATATTCCGTTGCATACTGTAAAAGATATTCATGTGTGGTTATCAGTAGAGATCTTGCATGCACTATTAGCCCTAGTTTGAATATTAAAGGAAAATTTACATGGTATCAGAGATCTGGTGAGCTAAAGCTGAGAGATTTGCAGCAGCAGTGATAGATCAGGGGCAGATCTACAGGAAGACACAAACCTAGACTTCCAAATCTAGGGTTTGACAGGTACACTTCACTATGGCCGTGTAGTTGAGAGTTGAGGATAGACTCCAAGGTGCTCAAAAGTTTCCTACATGGAAAGAAAGGATCACAAGGATCCTGGACGTCAGTGATACAGAGGAGTTGAAACGAAATAGATATGGCTTTGGATATGTAGAGGATCATGATAGCTTCTTTCATATTCCTAATTATTGCAAACCAACTTAATTTGTCAAAGGTTTTATGGATGTTGCTACTTGGAAGAGGACACATGACGATCAAGATAAATAAAAGGTACAAAATTTGCAGTTAGAGATGGATCATGCTAATGATGGAGATAAATATGTTGATGCAATTGAGGATAATTGATATGATGATCATATAGTTCATGATGATGCAGTTAAGGCAGATATTGATGATGATGCAGTTGTTGAGAATGTTAATATTGATCTTGGTATTGCGAAATTGTTGGATGATGATGATTAATTGGATGAGGAGCTTGTATAGTGCCAACATTGTCAACGAATTGGCCATGATGAGTCATGTTGTTTTGATCTTCACCCATGAAGTTTTTGTGGTAAGAAAAATCACTTCTCAGACAGGTGTTAGCAGAAGAAGAAGAAGAAGAAGCAACGGAAACATGTACACTTTGGATGGATGAATACGTCATTGGCTTCCAAGGTATCAACAGGTTCATGCACTTGTTAAAATGTGTTTGCAAGGAGCAATTTCTACAGCAGATGGTTATGATGGATTTGTATTTGTTGCTTTCAAGGCATGATTGAGGCCCATGTGATGTGTCTTTCAAGTTGAAGATAAAGTCTTTTGACTTCATTCAAAGACAGTGCAATTATACCTTTTCACTTTCGGGGGGTACATTTGATGATATCAACTTCTCACCTTTCAGTTGATAGGGGGAATATTAATGAGGTTGTCAACTTCAAGTTTCGAAGTCTACCTTGATTAGCTTGCAGTTTATACAGGATGATGGATTCAGGATACAGTTTCGACGATTTTTGGGATTGCAGATGGATTATGGATTATAGTCTATTTGGATTGGTCAGTTTGACGTTCAGTGGATTTTTGTCGAGGCAGTTCAACACTTGGCAATTTTGGTGGTTCAATAGTGATTTTGATGGTAGATATTGGATGGATGAATGACTTGCCACATTTTGGCATTTGATGGACTTCAGTCACCTTGTGATTTTGATGACAGTTCAATTTTTTCATCAGCATTTTGGATTCGAGGCAATACCAATGATTCACCTGGTTTACTACTCACCGAATTTTATGGAAATTGGTTTTGGATGCCATTCGACACCTTTTTTTTGTCAGCTAATTTTTTGGCAGTGTTTGTGTGTCAATTTCTGGCAGCAGTTTTGTGAACTTATTTGTTCACTTGATAGTCATCGGGTTTTACAAGGACGATCTTCGGATCTAGCAGAGGACAACTGATTCTTCTACATTTGTGATTGGCGCATCCAGGTTTGTCAAGCTTTTTTCAGGTTATGAGATGTGTTGGACTTGAAACCAATTCAGTTCTCATTGGGGTTTCTTCTCATCAGGTTCACTCCAATGAACACCTACATGTTGTCTAGCTCATTTGTTGCACAGAGAGTTTTCAAGACTTGGTTTGGCATTCAATTTTGGCGATTCTTTAGGCAGATCTTCATTGACACTCGTGAGATTTCAGACCATGGGTTACAGGTTGAAGACTTGGAGGTGATATCAGTTTTTGCACTAGGGTTTGTTGCTAATTGGTATGGACTTATGATTAAGGGGGGATTGTTAGCAAATTAACCCCAACCATAAAGTCCTAATCCAACCTTAACAACCATTTAGTTAAGTTACGGTTGTAAGGTGGTTACGAGTAAATCTTGTATAAATTTAATATTTGTGAATATGAAATTGAAGTTGATGAACAGGCTATGACCTTCTTTCCACCATTTTGGTTTCTTGGTTTTCTTGCTCATCTAATTTCTATCACTCCAAAGGTGCAACGCTGTAGATTCTTTTCATTTTACTTACATGTAAACAGCCATGAATTTATAAAAGCATAGCATATAAGGAAATAACTTATTAAGTGACACTGCACTGCATTTTAAGCCTTCTCACTACTTCACATCTTGACCTGGATTAACTAGAGTAACTACTTAGAATATTTATAAGGACACACCTATAAAATATTCAGTTCAGGAACTTCGAAATATTAAAAACTAGAGTTACTGCCAATTTATTTCATGAAAAAAGACTAAATACTCCATACATCAGTTAGGAAACTAAACACAACAATTTCTATTTGTTGAAAGTTTGATTCATGCACGCAAACTAAGAACAAAACATGACATTGAATCTTGAAACCTGAAAACTCGAAACAAACCAAACAAAGTGAGCAGAAGAAAAACTTACTCCTTCTCGGACTGGCCTGCCTTTGGGAGTGGTCCCACGAGATTCATTTCCTTTATCACCATCCTTTGAGGAATCTTGAACTGGTTGTTCTTTTGGAGGTTCCTCGACTTTTACAGTATCTGTGGCCATATTTCGCCAAAACACTGAAGAAGAAAGCTTTGTATATCCTAGTGATGAGGCAATCTGCGAATAGTTATTCCAAAATTAGATTGCAATAGGTCATGAAGTGACTTGATCTCACAATTAGGAGTTTCTAATTGTGACATCTACACATTTTCCATAGAGAGAATAGTTCCAAAGTTTTGAGCCAAAATTGAAATGATAGAATGAAATAGTTTTCATTTCTAATACCTTTGTAGCAAGCTTGAAAAAGCTGTACTTGTGTACAAATGGTATAGCAGTCTTAATTCCTAAATGATTACAAAACTCAGAAATTACACACAACCAAATAGTTGTCTTTATTTTGAAATCTGACCGACTGAGTAA
This sequence comes from Pseudotsuga menziesii, assembly GCA_001517045.1. NCBI lineage: Eukaryota > Viridiplantae > Streptophyta > Pinopsida > Pinales > Pinaceae > Pseudotsuga > Pseudotsuga menziesii. The sequence goes on along the minus strand of LPNX010001586.1, from coordinate 135,410 downwards.
TTCAAGGAGAAATGCCAATGATGTGCTGTATAATAGAATCTAAATCCTGCCAGTTTCTACTGTGCAGTTATAATAAGCAATTATTGGTACAGAAGCAACTAGAGAATCCACTTTCTTCAAACAAGGAGGCAGGTCACAAGCTTGGAATAAAACAAAAACAGAAAGAAAGATCATATTAATATTCATAATTATCCAAAAGAAGCTAATCACACTATGAAAGTACACATAGTGGTACTTTATCTGTGTACACTGTAGACATAGACAAAAAAAAGAGTAAGCTTTATATTTTCCATTCATTTTCTGTTGGACCGAAGTATTAAGAACCAGCTGTACTATTGGGGAACAAGCCGGTCTGGACTGGACTGGTGGCTCTAGGAGCTGAATTGGCCTCCAAACCGAGCCAGCACGATGGTTCAGTGACTTCAGTCCTGGTTTGGCCAGTTCCTGACCTGAACCAGTCTCTGCTGCCACACCACCCTCAAGCGTAAAATCAGAGAAAAACATGAAGGAAAAATTTTAGAAACCCACATACCCACTTAAAACCTAATTTAAGGTTATATATATATGTTCCCCCTCTCTCACGCCTCTTCCATTAATCAATCGTGAGCATTTGGAGTTTGTGGAGCTTTGGTGAAGACAGTTGATTTGGAATGATCTTGACACTGATTTGGCAGTGATTATGGGCTGCTTGCAGTGGATTTGGCATCCACAACAGCAGGCTACATCTCAATTACAAGCTTGGAGGAGTTTCATGATCAGATTCTTGTGCCAATTTGAAGGTACATTTCAAACCCTCATTCTTTTTCTCAAGACAAAAACAGATTTGTTATCAGCCTTGGGCTGCAAATAAACTAAGTAGGTTTCATTGCTTGCATTTGCAGATTTGTTTTTTGTTTGAGACATTACCATGACCCACAAAACCAAAGACCCTGCATGAAGCCATTGTGAGGAGGTTGAAAGCGATAAAATTGTGCAAATATTGTCATAAGGACATGAAAAGGGGGTGATTAATAGAGAAAAAGAACAGTTGGATGGTGCTTGAGGGCAAGTTACACCATGCCCTTCAGTTAATGCAGGTATTAACAGTCAATGCTAGCCCATATTGAGGACTATGCTACGGAAAAGGCCAAGCAAAAAGCAATGGAAGATAAGATAGGGAGAAGGAGAGAGATTGCATCCTGAGGAAACCCTAGTTTTGAAAGCTCCTATTCTGACCCTTCTATTAAGGACCCCTTCATATATGTTTCGTGACTTTCGTTGATGTTCAACTACAGGTTACACCATGCCCTTAAAATTGATGCAGGTATTAGACAAGCAATGTTAGCCAATATTGAGGATTATAACAAAAAGGGCCAAGCAGAAAGTGATGGAAAATGAGATAGGGAGAAGGAAAGAGACTGCATCACAAGGAAACCTTGGTTTCGAAATCTCCCACTCCGGCCCTTCTATTAGGGGCTGCTTCAAATATGTTCCTCGCATTCTTGAAAAATTGTCATCCAATTTCACAAGAGAAAAGTATTGACAATCATTTTGCAACCTCCTCCAAGGCCACCCCTACCTATGTGACTTAACCCACCATTGATAACCATTGGAAGATAAGCAATACAAGGAATCTGCTTTGAAATAAATGGCTAGATGGTGATTTGATGCAAATATCCCTTTCAATGCTTCCCGCTCACCTTAATACCAACCTATGTTAAATGCCATAATTTTTGCTAGTGAGGGCTTCAAAAGCCCAATTGTGTATGACCTAAGGGGTCTCTTTTACAAAATGAAGTTGGTTCATAAATTTATACTTGAATAATTTTAAAGAAGCATGTACCATCATGTCGAATGGGTGGATTGATGGAATACCGCATACCACACTTAATTTCTTTGTTTCTTGCCCATGAGGAACCATGTTTTGAGGATCAATAGGTGCATCTAATCCGATGAAGGATGCAAACTTACTATTTTGGCCTAAGTCACATGGTTCAACAAACTTCAACCATCGGGTTTAAATTTCATCGAATTTAAAAAAAATCAAGTGCATTTAGGTTCAGCAAACCTCAAAGCCGAAGGTCATCGATTTCACAATTTCAAGGTTTTTTTCGTCATTTTATTTTCTTCCACGATCGATCGACTGTCTCCACCCTCACCCTCAGAGTCTCCAACAACAATCTGTCTCCACCCTTGCCCTCTGAGTCATTGCACAGTTCAAAGCTCAACCCTAGCTCATATGTGGCGTCGACATTTTGCTCAACCCTTGATTGTCACATAGTTGTTTGGCATATTGTTCGATGGCTAGACCCTCGCTTGGCTTGCCCTCGACCTAGCATAGCTACACAAAACCACAACCCATGACACTAGGGCTTCAACCCAAGCTCCAACATACCCCACGACACTCGACCCAACACGACTCACAACAACGTCCAGACTATGCATTTGAAGTGTGACCACTCATATATATGTTTATTTATGTTTATTTTTTAATTATTTTAAGAGCCATTCTTTGAATGGAGGCACCTAGTCAGTTACCAGGAACTTGAACCAGTCTAGGACTAGGGGACTCGGCCTAGAGCTGAGGACCATTCACTGAATGGAAGCACCTATTCAGTTACTAAGAATTTGAACCAGTCTGAGACTGGGGGACTCAACCTAGGGCTGAGGGCCATTCTCTAGGACAATGGAGGTGCTTGGTCAGTTACCAAGTATTTGACATCGAGTCAATTGATGCAACCTAGGGCTGAGGCACCTAATCAGTTACCAGGTTATCACCATAAGCCCTAGACCAGGTCTGGGCACGTGATGCACTCCTCTCCTTGATTTATGGGCTATGTGACCTTCTCTAGGGATTAGCTACCCCTGATTGAGACACATACTAACTGATCTTGGTGGCACAAGGAGTTCAAGTTAAAAGCATTAGTAATTCTCCCTATTTATGGAGATGTACTTTGAGTGGGCATGAAGGACCCTAAAGACCACTTGCTTTGACATCAAAATACTTGAAGGTCCATCCAACACTAAGCCTTGGTCAATGAGGAAGACCAAGAGGTTAAAGTAAAAATACAATAAGACCTATTGTACCACAAAAGGTTAAAGTCAAAGGGTCAAAGATGAAAAAGATTTATCCCCTAATATCAACTCCTAATTATGTGGACCATTTCAAATGTTTGGATGACTATAAATAAAGATCGCTTGCAAAACATTTGACATGCACTTCACATCATCACTTTGGACTACTCCTTCATTCGTGACTGGGAAAATACACTTCGCTGCTATTAAAGGGAGAACTCGTGGTTAAGGCTTCTTTTGGTTTCTTCTCTTATTCTAGCATGGCGGCCTAGCCAGCTACGGTTTTCACTTGCACGTTTTGCAGTCAACAGGAGAGCAACCCCAACCTACTATAGCACCCTCGGTGGTGACTAGAGCTGCTACAGCAACCCTCCACTCAGTTACACTTGGCAGCAGTAGCTGTGTTAACCATTCATGGAGAGCTAGGGCTGCTACAGCAACGCTCAGAAGGCAGCAGCATACACCTAGGGCAACCACTCCAGGATGCTCAACATTCGGGTAGCAGAACAGAGATTCAGGCAGCCACATACAGGTCACGGGCAACCACCACAGGCTGCTCCTCCACTCGAGCAGCCACATACAGTTCACAGGCAGCCACCACAAGTTGCTCCTCCACTCGAGCAACCCCTTACTATTCACAGGCAGCAGCTGAGCATCTCGGGCTACAGAGAAAACAGTGCAGGCAGCAACTGAGGAGCTCGGGCAAAAGGAAAACAGTCTGGGCAATTTGAAACAGGATTTGGGCAGCAGAAGGAAAATTTGGGCAATAGAAGAAAAAATTTGGGCAGCAGGTACAGTTTGTAATTTCGAGCAACAGAATAAATTACGGGCAACAGTAAAACTCCGGGCAACAGAGAAATTCGGGCAACTAGCTTTCACCCTCCACGTGGCAGCACTTGGTGACAGCAGTATACGTGCTAGGGTTTGGAAAATTTGTTAAAACAATTATCTCAGAATTCTGAGATAAACTTTCCTATTTCTTCTACAAACTCAGTCATCTCATGTAAGGGATGAATTACTAATGCTTTGGGGTTTTTTTCCTTTGAAGGTTTCCCCATGAAAATATCTTGTGTTCAATTGTGTGATGCTTGATTGACTACTACACTTGTCTTATTGTTAACTAGCAAATTTTAAAGAATACATGCACATGTTAAAATTCAACAATAAATTGGCCATGTTTTACATTTTTTAGGTCATGGATCGAGACAAAGAGCAAATAAAGGAAACATACCAGGATTAAAAGAACATAAATATGCACCTATTGGAAAATCACTAATGACAAAGTACAACTTTTAATTGAGGCATAGTGAGTTGTTGAATAAAATCCCTAATGCAAATCCCATTGCCTTGGATGACATCGATCCCTCCTCGAAATAGGTAATGGAAAACCCATTTAACAAAATGATGATCACTTAGGGTGTATGGGCTTCAATGATGATCCACTAAAGCAAAATTACTCAAGTTTGTGAGATATGAACCTTAGGATGATCCAAATGAGGATCCCATTCTGAAATCCCAACAATAGGAATCAGAAATTATTGGTTGATGCTAGTAGCATAATGGTTTTTGAACTCTCAAGGCCACTAAGAGTCAATGTTTATGTATTTTTCCAAATGACTTTATTAATAGTACTCAATCTACAAGTTGGGGAGTAAGTTATGGAACTCCCAAAATAGGCAATGGATTCAACCATGTACCTCATTCTAACAAGAACCATTTGACAATAAAAATGCTAATATGTTTGTCACTTATAAATGGCAGATCCAACATAACCCATCCTCTTACGGTATCTTGTGCCCAACTTCCACCCAAAGTTGATAAAAGAGCCCACTCAAAACTGACCTAAGGGATGTCTGGTGCTCAGCTTTCACCCAAAGTTAATGAGAGAGATCACTTGAAACTACCCTAAGGGAATCTTGAGTCCATGCACCCAATGTCAAAGCATGTAAGGGGTCCATAGTATGATGTCGTCTTTTAGCTCCGAGAAGTTCTTTGCATAAAAGGCCATCTTAGGTCTCAAATACCAAGAGGGGCAATCCAACAAACATAGATATATTGCCTGTAAATATCCTCCCTGGTAATCCCATTCATCTCCTGCTGTTTAGGTAAAAGGTGACCAATGACATCCAAAAAGCACCTAAACGGGAGAGAGCAGTTTATTGATATACCAATTAATTAAAGGAAATGAGAAACTTCTAGATACCAGCATCGTGATCTCTTAGAGGCAGGAAAACTAAACAATGGCCTCTGAAGATTGGTAGGCAAGATATTGGTACCAACCTCTACTTACCATTCAGTAGAAAATCTTTGAAAGTGATGCAGCAACTCTACTAGTCTAAAGACAATCTCAATCCAGAAAGGGTGTGCCAAAAACTCTGCCTAGATGATGGATTGGGGAATTGCCCTCTTGTATCTAATGATCTAACAAAGTAATAGGGTATGAACTCTTATGATATGGGCCCAATCCGACTCAAGCAAGGTTGGCCCCCATACCTTTGAACAATACAAAATTGTAGGTCTAATGGAATCGATGAGCTCCAATTTAGACAAAATGTCCTAAAAATGGTGTTGGAAACATTGCATTTTAATAAGAGCAAGGAACCCATACCCCTTATTAACTCGAGGTTGGAAAGCCTACCTCGACTCGAACCTAGTCCTTGAAAGTTGAACCCCTTGATATGTGTATGTGTTAGTAATCTCAACCTCCACCCCTTTGAAGTAAAAGTGAAAACTAAAAGGGATTTCTTCAAACAATCAAAGATCATCACCTTAGTTTTTTGAAGGTTGACCATCAACTCTCGAAGGTCATAAAACATTCAAGAACATATGTCTTTGTAGACCCTTGGAGTGAAGGCCAAGACAACCACATCACCAACATAGAGGGGTATTATTTTTATTTCAGAATTATCCCACATTGTTACAATTGCTTGTTTACTATCTCCCTGTCTGGCATAGTGAAGTTCCTTTTCCCATGGTGTCTTGGAGGATATCCACCTTCCAAATTTGCTCCTTGATCATGCATATTTGTCCATAATTTAGGAATACTGAATTCCGATTGATACAGGTCTAAGAAATAATAGTACTATATTTTCTCAAAGATGGTAACAACCTAGAAGTCTTATTATTGCAATTTCTAGGTTCTTGTTCCCTTGTAGATTGTTGAGGAGAAAAAAATTCTTGTTTTGGTCCAAAAGCATTCTTTTTAGGAAACAACCATCATTTGAATGCACCCCAACACAAGGAAACCTCTAACAAGAGGTGAAGCATTTTCTTTAACGTAGAAGCCACAACATACTATTCAAAATTAACCAAGACATACACTCATCATCAATTGGGTCTCGAGAGTCTCAATATGGTAGGCACCCCACTCTTATAAGTTACCACTTTAATAATAGCCCAAAGGCTAGTTTGACTATCAAGGTCATCTATGGGCCATATGCTTTGTCAATTTAGAGACAATGTTTGAGCACCACATCTCCAAGCCAATTCATAGTGTCCTCCCTCTTCCAAATATTAACATCACTTGATACTGTTGAATTGATCAAAGAATCATAATGAGGGCACAGTTGCCCAATAAGCACAGAGATATGTTAGTTCCCCATGCTTCATCAGCTCAAAATCAAAATCGTTGGAATCATAGTATAGTTTTAAAAATCAGTGAAATTGGTTTTGGAATCGGCCAATTCACTGAGTTGAAGGCAAACCAAACCGAATCGGTCTGGAAATCAGTTTGATCGACCAGTTTGGTACCAAACCAGTCAGATCAACCTATTTATGTAAAAAATCGGCCAAGTTTTTACTCTCAGATTTTTTACTCAAATGTTTTTACTCTCGAACATGGAGGGTCTGCAGACTTGAAAAAACACAGAAATTTCATTGTTTGCCTTGTTTTTTCCTAACCTAACCTAACCCTAGGGCCTAAATCTACTTAATGAGCCCCCCCCCTCACACTCTATTTTCCTACATCTATTCCCTATTCTCATTGTGGAGCAACACTGCAGCAATAGCAATTTGCAAACAGTATGACTGTGTCAGTGAGGGGCAGCCATGGGGACAGTGGATTATATTATATAGTATGTAATTGATGATGTATGACAACGGACTATGTACTTTGTAGTATGTAGTTAACTATCTAGCATGTTTTTTGGACTCTATAGGCTATATAGCCTATAGGTAACCTGTAGGCCTCAGATTATTTATTTTGTTCCAATCCCAGTCTCCTACATATGTATTGCACAATACACTTTGTGCAATTTTAAAATATTCGCTCTTATATGGTATACAGTATATACATGAGCAGACTTTAGATATTTTGTCTATAATGCTTTGGAATCGTGGATTAAAATCTTGAAAATGTTGTTTTTCTTTAAAATTTAAATATTTTATGTATTTTTTAGTAAACCGAGTCATTAAATTCAAATCGACCAATTCATTACCGATTCCGATTCCGAGTTGACCCTCGACCAATTTCGAGTCCGATTCCGATTTTTAAAACTATGAATTGTAGTCAATTTGCTTGTAAACCACCACCTATGTACTTTTGTGCATCATGGATATCCAATATATGCAACAATGCTCCTTCACCGAATATCGGCATTCTACATTAATTACTACGTATTACTGCATTCTACTAAGACCAGGAAAACTTGCTTTTCCTATTTTCCCGACCATTCATTCAGAACAAACTGGTCTATCGGCCCATAATACAATAGCTCTAGAAATAGCCCTCCATTAATCATGACTTCTTTATTTATTCGACACCAAGTATAATATTTTCACAAGAAGGCTCTATGATGTGGGATTTCTTTTTTTTTAATCTCAGATTCAATATTTTATGTGTTTATTTTTTGTCCTTGTCAGACATCCCTAGTCTAAAGGTACCTCTCCTCTTAAGAATAAAAAACAAAAAACGAATTGAACCAGACATTCGATCTAGATGTTAGGTTTTATTGAAAAATGAACAACCTGTTACTAGTTATTTAATTATTTTCCTTCAAAATAATCTTAAGTCTACTTGCCTTATTTTTGCAGGTTTTTGGAACTAATGTGGCATATAAATGATCTGATGCATTGCTAGATTTATCTTAACATATAGGCGACTAGGCTTAGGGTCTACGGTTTTAGAGCCTAGGCATATCTTTCATTCACTATTTATTGAAACGATGGGTAACGACAACTTACCCTGTGTGCCGTGGATTTCGAATAAAGAAAACCATGTGAGCCAGAAACCGACGGTCCTCCGATCTTTTCGGCTGAAAGAAGCCGTGAAGTTGTTGGGCAGTAGGCACGAGAATAAGAATGAAGCAATCTAGAACAGCGCTGCGAGGTCCTTCGTAAAATCGTGAACCCCATTGCCATTATCGTATAGATTCTGGCTCTCCTGCGATGCAGTTAGAAACTTAGAACTAGTAACGATGACGAGAGACAGAAAATCTCTTTAAAACCCTAAACCCTGGCCAAGCGTGAGCTTTTATCGTTGTTTGCTTGCTTGGCAGGGTAATTAAAGCCAAGGTCTTTGCAGACTTTTTTTTCAATTTTTTTTATTTATAAATAATAAAAACCTTAATTCTTGGTTTTTTTCCTACCACCTAAATTTGGGGCGACCGAATTGAAATTGCTACGAGATGTCACTACTAAGGCACATTTTTGGTGTGACCTTTTACTTCGCTTCAATTGACTTAGAAAGTCGCCTTACTAGGTGATTGAGATTGAGCAAAATTGAATAGTTGTTTTGGGTGTATCTTTTTTGGAGTGGAAATCGTCTTTTATTAATAAACATTTAACATCTTAGACTTGGTGGCTCTATGAAATGTTGGATCTGTGAAATGGCGGCTATTAGGGTTTGTTTCTTGACGGGTCTCTGTTGGTTATTATTTAGTGTAACTCGGTAATCCATTTAGGTTTTGTCTCTTTAGTTGTTTCTTTTTGGTTTTTTTTTTGGGTAGTAAGGATGACTTCTCTTTACTAGGGTGAAGCATCCCCTACCTATAGTCCCATGGGTGGTGTTCCCATTTCTGAGAAATATATCTTTAAACTTGATGAGGAACTCGTTGCTTCTTATGAGAAGGCTTGTTTATACAGTCAGGAAAATGCTTTGAAGTCACTTTTGGAGCCATTGTGGGCTCCCTTGATTCGGGTGGTGGTTCCTCATTTATCGGGTCGGAGGGGCTAAGGGTTCTAGACACGGCCATATCATTGAATAGCCCAAATATTTCAGGAAGTGATACTTTGCTCAGTCATGACCGTCCTTTGATGGTGCAAAAATTAAAGGACCATGCATGTCCCCTGTCGCGTTCAAAGGAGGCATTAATTAAAGGTGGCTTCCCCAAGAAGAAGGCACTGTGTATGTCAGTGGGGGAAGAGGTTGTAGGGCAAAAAAAAATTGGGAAAGCTCATTCAAATAGAAGAAAACAAAAAGTGTAGGCTATTTTGGCTGCTAGAAAAAAATTGGTCGTGGAGCATGACATTGGAATGGAGGATCTTCTTGCTATGTCACTTAGGGTTTTGGTGGGTAAATTTGGGTCGTGGACACCACCAAATGACTCCATAAACTCCTGGATGTCGTATTTGTGGTTACCTTTCCTTAACTACGTCCTAGAGGTCTCCTTTCTTGCAAAAGGTTGGTTGAGTTTTCATTTTCAGTCAAAACGAGATGCCTAACAAATATTGGGAGACCTGTGGTTGTGTGGCAAGGGGAGCCTCATGTTAAAAAAGTGGCACCTAGACTTTGACCCAGAGATAGAGTGTATCCTTCAAAAAATATATGGGTTCTCCTACCAACCTTTCTATTGCCTTTGTCGTTGTGGGAAATGCCATTGGGAATTTTCTTTTTTTGTTGAAGATAAAATCCTGTCAGGGAGGGACAAGCAGGTGGGGAAAATGCTTGTGCAGATCGACATTAGTCATGGTATGTTGGAAGAGATATGAAATTGAATGGCATGGTCGTAGTTATATTCAAAAACTTGATTACTGGAAGATACTCTTCCGTTGTCTCATTTGCAAACAAGCAGGGCATCTCAAAGATGGGTGTCCTTTCGACGCCTCTCTAGATACTGAGGAGGATATGGAAAGTAACTCTAGGGAGTCATTCGGTTTGGAAGGAACGGAGATAGTGGCAAATGGTTCTTTGGACAAACCCTCGTGTTCAAATTTCAGCTTTAAGATACCTGGTAAGTCCTCTTCTTCATAACAAAACTCAACGATCTCGTCCTCAATTTTGGAAATTGACCTCAATGATTGTTTTGTTGTCGGTAGTTTTAGTATTCCTCTAAAAAAGGTTCCTACAAATTAGCCTCTGGGGTCATTGGAGTTGTCTTCGAGTACTTGCTCTGATGATATTGTTGACTCTCTGGTGCCTGTTACTCTTACCGTTCATTCTGACCTATAAAAAGATGATGTCGAGCCCTTTGGTTCCCTGGATTCACTTTTTGGAAACTCAGGACCAACTGAATCCTTTAAGGAGTTGCTTTTTGACAAGGATGTGTTATCTGAACTAAACAAATTTACCGGAGCTCTTATCCCCAACTATAAAGATACACTTCATAAAAAAACCTAAAAGTATACAAGGAATAATCTTTGGAACATGAATCCTTGGTAGTTTTGGGGTTGAACCCGGATGCAGTCCAATTCAAGATCGGTAAAGTGGGAGAAAATGTAAGCAACTGGAAAAAGGAGTTATACAAGGTGGATTAGTGGAAAAACCGTGCTCTTGTTCTCGAATTCTAGGAGGCATAGCTTCAAAGGACTTTCCTATGAGTGGTCAAAATGGTGGATTTTGAGCCCTTATAGCATTAGAAGGCCCTAGCAAGGGTTCCCAAATGATCTTGGTCTCCATTAATATAAGGGGACTAGGAGGTGGTCCCCAACAACGAGCTCTCTGAAGGTGTCTTGAATTAGTGAAACATGGTGTTATGATGCTTAAGGAAACAATGTTGGCTGGCAACAAGGCTAGAGAAATTTGTTCGCGTTTAGTTATGGATTGGAAGATGTGTGTCGTGGACTCTAAGGGATTGTCGAGGAGTTTACTCTCAGCTTGGGATCCTACAATTTCACAGTTTGAGGATTTCCACATTTGTGAAGGTATTATGTTATATGGTAAAACAAAGGGTTGCAACCAAGGTTTCTGTGTTTTCAATTGTTATATGCCTTATCAAAACCACCATCCCTTCTAAGATGATATTATTCAATTATCTATTCTTGAGAACCCACGTATCATCCTAACATGAGACTTTAACTTTATTGTATCGACAAATGAGATTTGGGGTGCTCGGGCTATAATGACCCTGTGGAAAAATTCTTTGTAGATATGATAAATGACGTTGGTCTTATTGATACAAATTCTAGTGTTATTGGTACAACGTGTTCCAATGGTCGTGTAGGCAACACTAGTATCTCAAAAAGAATGGATCGCTTCCTCATGGTGGGTCGTTTTGTTGACTTTGTTGGATGCTACTGTTCGTGGACTGTGAGAGAACCCCTCTCAGACCATATGCCCATCGTCCTCCAGAATGATACTGGTAAACAACATTTCCATTTTCCCTGTAAATTTAATCACTCTTTCTTTGTTGAGCCCAATATCTTTGACATTATCATAAAAAGTCGATTTCTTTGTCTTCTATTGAAGGAAATTAAAAAATGGGCATTATTGTTGGAAAAATAAAATTGATGAAGCAGTAGGTTATCAATTGGGAAAAGGAAAAACGAAAAGCCTTAAAAGTGGAGATGTGTGATTTTGAGAAAGAGATCATATCCTTCTACTGTGCAAATATATCGACTTATTTGAAGGCCGAAGAAAAGGATCTCATAAGAAACCTTGAAGATCATAAGCATAATATTTTTGCTTCGGGAAGAAGAAATCTATTGCTTAAAGAGTAGAGCGGTGTGAATGGAAAGTAACGACCAAAACACTATTTTTTCATATGTATGTTGAGGGTAGGAGAATTCAAAATTCTCATTTGAAAGTGTTGAGGGATTGTTCATTTATGCTTGGGAGGACTTGGAAAAGGAAGCAAATTTACATTTCCACAAACAGTTTACCAATCAAGGTCAAACTTCCATTCTCAGCCAATTGGATCTCATAAAGTGTTATCTGAGGATATTTTGAGAGGAAGTTGATGAAAATATTATTCCTTCGATCAACATGATTGAAATGACTGACACCCTAAGGATTTTTTCCAAGTCAAAGAGTCCAGGACTGGACGACTGGCCTATTGAATTCTTCATTCAATTTCTCGATAACATGGGACAATACCTTATTGAGGTTGTTGAGGATTCCAGAAGATTGGGGAGGATAAATGGAGCCATAAACGTGACTTATTTAACCCTTGTTTTTAAGAAAGATAAACCAAAGACTTTTGAGGACTTTCGTCTGATCTCTCTTTGCAACCTCATTTACAAACTCATTTCAAAGAATATTTCCTCACGCCTCAATCCTATTCAGTCGAATTATCTGTTAAAAGAACAATTTGCCTTCCTAAAAAATTGTTAGATCTTTCATGTTGTGGGTGTTGCATAGGAATGCATGCACTCAATAAAAACCAAAAGGAAGAAGGTTGTTATTCTTAAAGTGTACTTAGTCAAAGCTTTTGAAAGGGTTAATTAAGGTTTCTTAAGACTCATCTTGCTTTAGATCGGTTTGGGAGAGAGGGTTTTTCGTTGTCTCCTTGGATTCCTTTTGTTGGGCATAGGAAGGTATGAGTCTTCTTATCCTCAAAGCTCGGCTTGATGGAATATTGGTAGGTATAAAAACCTCTGATGCCATTTGCATTGCTGATATTTTATTTGTTGATGATGTACTCCTTCTTGGAAAAGGTACTCTTTCTGATTGGCAGGTGTTTAAGGATTGTTTGCATATTTTCTCATAACCCACGGGAATGGTGGTGAATGCTAAAAAAAATCCTCTTTTTTGGTTGTCGATGTAATATCCCCCGATTTATAAACATTATCTGTAATATTATTTTTCCATTTCATTTTTTGATGAAGTTTGGATGATTGAGGAATCCATCCAAACTGTCCCTGGAGGACAGTCATAACCGCTACATTTTGCCTTTAATGAAATTCAGAATGAAAGGGACAGGCCACGTTAAAAGAGGGGACTATGCATGCAAGAGGGGAGACGTAGAGCAGTAAACCTCGGGAAAGTACACCAGGCACCGAAAAGACCCTAGAGGAATCATGTCGCAGTGGTTGACGGGGATTCAATGGTGAATGGACTGTAGCTGCAAAACAAGATCAGACAAACCCTGGAGAAATCATGGAACGCATTGGTTGATGGGGATTCCTTGGGGAATGGACCGTAGCTACAGACGTAGGAAACCAAACTATAAGATAGCATATGCGAGGAGGTAGGACGTTGCTGAGTATGCTGGGAAAGAATGAACTCTTGATGCGTGAGCACTCTATGTTAGGCAAGAGTTGAGAGAAATACTTGTTGTGTGAGCACTCTATGTTAGGAAAGTGATTTCTTCTTGGAAAACTAAACTGAGGTTATCTGTCTCCGCTCTTGGCACACATAGTTTAGCTATGGGGTGATTGAGGACAAAGCAAGTTCGTGCCTAATCTACGGTTGGGTGGAACGTGGTGGTTCCCTTTTCATTGTGGCTCACTTTACGAACATGTTTCATGACTGGGTTTATGTTTCTGCAAATTTGTTGAGCTTAGGGTATATTTGCATATGTGTAATTGTGTGTTTCAATGCTTCTGAAATGATAAATACCAGTTTTAGTTTTATTGATGAAAATGTTGCTTATGAGCTGGTGTATATGCATACTCTGTTTTGAATGACTATGACTTGCATTTGGTGATATTGGTTGCTCAAATGGTGTAATATTGTTTCGATAAAGAGTTACTTGGATGTTGTATGATTCCTTCGTTAATGCCCAGTGTAAGAGACCCCTAATAGGGAAGCCAATATGCTATACTAGGTTAAGGTGTTTAAATGTTGCACACTAATGAGTTCCTGATATACCTGTTTTATAAGCATAAATGTGAATGTGGATAGTTAATGTTTCCTGTTTAAGTCATGTATCACGTATTGTGGCCTGTGATTTAAGACCTGGAGTATGCACTCCGACGCGGGAAGTGATTTGGGTTCTAGGTAAAATGCGGTTGTGTTTATCCCTTTAAGGATTTATTGGATCTAGGAGGATCGTTGCAAGGGAATATCATTCAAAGGTATTGATATGTTTATTTGTTGCCTGCGTTAAGTTAGGAGGCACGAAATGCATCAACATGTTTATTGATTGCCTGCATTAATACCTGAAGCCTGAAAAGGTGTTTGAAGGATTTTTATTCTCTTCAAGAGTATACATGGTTGCTTTATACCTCCACCATTATCACCTAGAGGTTAGGGATCCCCTGTAGGGATGTATTAATGCTTGCCCTGGGTTTAAGCCATTTTCCATCTTATTGAAGTTTCATGTGTATTGTTTTTATAATAAATGGTAAATTATGGAGGTTACTATGATGACTAAGGTTTTCTTAAGAAAATCTGGTGTTTGAGAACCACCTTCTAAACCCTAAGCCTGAATTGGTCTCAAGCGATGTACTTGGCCTGAGGCAGAGAAATCATCGTGGGTTGGAAACTCCTTAGTCTTTCCAAGAAAACACAGAGAATATAGGGGAAAACCTTTGGCCAAAAGGTCTACTGAAGCCGGAAAATATATACATATTTCAAGGGCTTCCGTAATATGCAACCCACAAGTGGAAAGCGGAAGGAAAAACTTATAAAATATAAACTTTTCCGCAATCTGCATTGTAGAATGCGGAAAGGAAAAATGGTTTAAATGTTGAGGTTTCTGCAATCCACAATCTGCATTGTGGAAGGCGAAAAGCGGAAAGCGGAAAGGATGAGTCGTAAAAATGTTAAGGTTTTCGCAATCCACATTGCGAAATGCGGAATGTGGAAAGGAAAAGTGTTGCAATGTAAGGGTTTCCACAATCCGCATTGCGGAATGCGGAAAGTGGAACAAAAAAATTGTTGAAATATAAGGGTTTTCGCAATCCGCATTGCGGAATGTGATTGGGGAATGTGGAAAGCGGAAGGAAAAATTGTTAAAAATTGAAGGTTCCCGCAATCCGCATAGCGGAATGCGAAAAATGGAAAGAAATTTGAGTAAAATGAACGGGGTTCTTCAATCCACAATCCGCATTGCGGAAGCAGAAATGTGGAAGGGTAAGATTATAAAAGAATTAAGTGATTTCTGAAATCCACAATCCGCACTACGGAAGCAGAATTGCGGAAGGGAGTTTTTATTTGCGGAAGGGACTTTTTATATATAGAAAGACTCTTGCAGAAATGATTAAGATGAGGAATGAATGTTAGAGGAAGATACATGGCCCATGTTTTATGTGAAAGAAAAAAAAAACTTCATATATACATTTTAGCAGGTTGTATGTCATGTCAAGTTGAATGCTGATATGGAAAACAAATTGAGAAAAATATTCCATTTCAATGTAAATGGTCTCAATGTAGGGATAAAGTATATGGGCTTATTTTTAAATCCAAACTACTATAAATCTTCTTACTGGATTTTGCTCCTTCAAAGAGTGGAAAAAAGAATATCTCATTGCAATATTTGATGGAATTCTCTGGGAGAAAGAGTGATTCTTATTAAAAGTGTCCTCGACAATATGCTTCTCTATTGGTTGATTATGGAGAAATTTGGGAAATCCATTCTTCACGAAATTCATAAATGTTGTTTCTGCTAGGTGTGGGCTGGTAAAGTTTCAAACAAAAAGAACCATCTAGCTTGCCCGTCCAAACGCCCATGGTGGGTGGGGTTTAGCAAATATTTTTGATACAGGAACAATGCTTATTGCAAAGTGTCTTTGGCAGTGCCTTTTCGGTACTGGGATTTGGTCAATGGTTATAAGGGCAAAGTACATTTTCCTCCGTACCATTGTTGTATTGATACTAAAGACGGGTTCAAATAACTAGTTGTACCTTCTTGGTTCAGCCCAATTGTTAAAGGAGTTGTCAAAATCGCCTCGCCACCGTAGACCACCCCGCCGACACCGTCATCTGAGGTCTGTATGACACACTGTAGTCCCGGGTTCAAATAACTAGTTGTACCTTCTTGGTTCAGCCCAATTGTTAAAGGAGTTGTCAAAATCGCCTCGCCACCGTAGACCACCCCTCCGTCACCGTCATCTGAGGTCTGTATGACACACTGTAGTCCCGTGGTGGGCCAGATCCACCATCCTCCCCTCCTCAACTCCTTGGGCGACGTCTCAGTTAATGCATTCACTGGTGGGGTTGGTGGAAATTTGATGGGATTGGAATAGACATTCACAACAAGGCGATACGACGAGTCTCCCTCTCCCCTGCATCGAACCAGACTCACTCCGTCCTCCCTCTGCAACTATGAAAAGCCTGGGTTTCTCTTTGAGCTCATATCTGTAGAGCCATAGAGGATGTGCAGATTATTAATCCCTGCAACAACACACGACCCTCTAAGCAATAGAAAACTTCCACAAATTCTAACGGCAGAACCGCACAGAATTCAGTTAAACTGTCTAAGTTCCTATTGCAATGGCAGAAAACTATATAGACCTTAATACATGTCTACACATATCGCATAAATCAAACAAGCTATATCAATCCAAACTTCAAAGGGGACAATTGAGATTAGAGAGCATATACGATTGCCAAACATGATAAAATATAACCAATGCCTCCTCAGATTATAGTCAACACTGATCAAATTGTGAAGGAAAACTCCACTTATCAAATTCTGAAGGAAAACTCCATTTTAAGCTCTCAAAGTACAAGTCAACGCTTCAATGAATATGAACAGGAATAGGAAAAACAATTACTATTTTATGGCACCGGTGAGAGATTAGATGATTGGATGGAGGAGAATATACGATTATTTTATTAATGCATGTAATACCTGGTTGGGAGTAAGAAGAAGCCAAATGAGATGGATTTCTTGAAGGTAGTCGCCATTGTAACAATTCAATAATTTCATTTCATGTAGTTTTAGATATAACGTTGTGAAGTAAAGTCTTGGAGATAGTAAAGAATATAGTGGATGAATGAACGGGACCACGACTTACCAAGGAATAATATTTTAATGTTTTTTAGCAAAACAGGGTTAATAATCGACCTTTTGATGCGTCTTTGCTTAAATGACCTACTGTTAATTGATCGGGTCGTGAATGGAGGAAAATCGTAAAAAACTGGACCGAAGGAAAAAGTATCGTAAAACTTGAGATATTTATGGCTTGATATGAGCTAAAAGTCCATAATGATACTGAGTCATTCCTTGCAAAATGGATTTTGGTTTTGGACGTGGGATTCCGAGGTTCGAATCTGAACACTGTGCACTATAGTGTGGCATGTGCTACAAAAAACATGTCTGTTTACTTATGGGAGCACCAAATAATGTACACTTAGACTTGCTTACATTAAGGGATAGGATGGAATCCTTTGAACTTTGAAATTATTTGAGGACCCGTCCACCATTCATTAATAATAATAATTATTCCACTGGATGACTATCCTTGGATTTAGGTGTTTCCTGCTCACAAAACGAATTCGCTGAGACGATCACATGATGATTCTTACAAGAAGGCTCATTGATTCTGTGTGGAGAAAATTTATAAGCAGTATCTTCGTCAAAATTCCTTGGCAATTCCCAGAAGCATGTGGTGAACGTAATTGCAAATATGATAATATTGCATAAGAATAACATGAAGAGTGACTGGGAAGGATCGAAAGAAATTATAAGCTGACAGGGTTGTGACAAATTTGTAGTCCAAAACAGTAACCAACAAAGCAATATTATAGCAACCATTTCCATGATAACAACTACAAAGCCCTTTCTGTGTTTGGACTCCATAATCTCTTTTTTGTTATGAATGGATGTTCTCCTCTACATGTCCCATGGTCTCCTGGGCAGAGATTCAAATAGGCAGAAATCAACACAGATGGATTAGTAAAACGAACAAGCGGTGGCAGTCAAAGTCTTTACACACAAAACTGAGACGTCGACCAAGGAGTTGAGGAGCGAACGATGGTGGATCTGTCCCACGATAGGACTGCATTATGTCAGACGGACCTCAAATGACGGTGTCGGAGGAGTGGTCGGTGGTGGTGGCGAGATGATTTTTCGTCCAAGTGAAATCGTCGCACATGTAGACAACGCCATTGTTAAAGGATTGGATTGTCTAGAGACCCAGGAATGGTATGCAAATAAAGGTTGGGGAGAATCCATTGTTTGGCATCTCTTCCTCTATTCTATTGCAACAACACAATTTCCATCTCAGATCCTGGGGCATCTCCATAATTGCTCATATTTTTAATTGGGAGAATAGGGACTATTTTTCGAATAGTTGGAAATCTGCAGATGATCTCAAACTTCCTGAGATACATCATGTTGAATGTACCTCTTATATTCACGATTCGCACAAAGCGGGTATCCACTTATCAATAGAGGATAATATCTTATGGTCGTGGAATTGTGCTTCTGGTAATCTGTATGAAAAAAGCTGGTTATCTTTCCCTAGTTGATCAAAATAAAAATGATCCAAAAAAATGGTGGCAAAAGATCCTCCGGCACTGGAAATGTCTTTTAAATATTCCATGCTTTTGTTGGCTAGCTTTAGAAAATAGAATAATTACGTGGAAAAACTTAATAAAAAAGGGTGGATCAAGCTGGGCATTTGTAGATCTCTGTTGCAGTTTCGAGGAGACGTAGGATCACCTTTTCTACACTTGTGTTGCTACGTGGCATGTCTGGTCCGAACTATACATATTGTTTAATTCCGAAAAACATTGGGGTCATAGCACTTTTTCTCTTAGCCTGGAAACTTGGTTCTCGGATGGGCCATAATTAGCTTACCTTCCAATCTATGTTTATTGGGCTATTTGGTGTCACGAAAACTTTTTTTTTTAAGGTTGACAAGTCATCCCTCCACAAATCATTCATGCGGCCCTTTGTGATCCAAGGGCAAAGATCCATGCCCCTTCAAATGTTGAGAGACGTATCTCTCTTCCTAATTTTCTTATCTCTTTCCCTTTGGGTCATTTCGACGGTGCATCCCAATTGACAGGTAGGAATTTTGGAGCTGGTATGTTCCTTCAATTAAATTCCTCGTGTTGCTATAAACTTTGGTTGGGATGTGGTCAATGAACAAACACCCGCAGTGAACTATTTGTTTTTGGTGGACTGCTCTTCTATGAAAATTGTAGAGGTATCCGATCTTTTTGGTGGACTGCTCTTCTATGAAAATTGTAGAGGTATCTGATCCCTATAGTTTTAGGGGACTCTAAAATTGTGGTGGATTGGCCTACTTTAAATAGAAGATTCAAGTGGTTTTGTTGGAGGGCTAGATGGACCGTATCAAAAGGCTAGAATAATCCTTTGCTTCTTTATCTATCCACCATGTGTACAGGGAATACAATTATGTGGCGGATATTCTCTCAAAGCGTGCTTTGGTGTCCTTGGAGAGCATTCTTTTCTTTGAAGAATGGAGTGATGCGTCTTTGATTTCCCAAGGATCACTTCCTTTCTATGTTGCTTAATGCTCGTTTCTGGTTTGGTTATGGTTGGTGGCCTCTTCTTGGTTTTTTCGTGTTGGGCGTGGTTTCTTTGCCTTGAGCTGTAAAAGTTCCATTGTTTCTATCAATACTATGTTTGTAATGCTATTGCAAAACTGTCTGTGCAACTCTCTCTCTTGAGTTTTTTTGCTTATATCCTGTTGGGGAATGTTTTTTTTATCAGCTCAATTGTCAACTATGATGTAGACCGATTAAATCCAATGTATAGTTTGATTCACTTATCAATGGATGTAGACTATAGTCTTTTCTTCGTGCAAAAAAAAGGTATAATAGCAATAACACTTAAAAAAAAAGATAGAACTAACACTCATATTAAAAGAGTTTTTTTGTGCTCTAATACAATTGTTGTAATGGTTAGTTTACTTATGTACATTTAAGTTTATGTGGGGGAAAATGTATTAAATTTGGACCCACTTTTGGTACTCTATAGAATATTGGGATGGGGCTCTTTATATGACAAGTTAAGTTTTTATCAAACCATTCTCAACCTAAATATCTTGTGACAATTATAATATCGTTTTAAGGATGAAACCATCATTGGCCATAACATGGAGCTAGTTAGCAAGTTCAAGATTGGCATGGGTGGAGGCAAAATTGATCATATGGATGGTATAATGAGGTGCCACATCATGTTGTGGACAATAATATCCCATGCATTTCCTGTCCATTTTTAATAAAGGAGAGAGCAAGACGGCAACAATAATGTAGGAAACACTAGCATTTTAGTGCATCTCAGCCTCACCTAGAGGCAAAAGCAAGTCCAACCCATAATCATTTTGTCACATTAGTAATTATCTAAGATGAAGACTTGCTTCGTTCCCATAACGGTGAGGATTCCTCGGTGGAACGAGTTCAATCCTTGGTAAAAGATTCAAAGCTCAAGTCTAAACTCTCCATCTCCAAGTAGTATGAGGCCATAGTAAATCTATAATCCCCATGAAAGGAAAAGGAGGGAGCAAAAATGATGATTCCAAATCTAGTAAACAATGTCCTCCAACCCTTAAGAAAGCAAAATGATAAAGAGATTATGAAGAAGAGAACATGATCTCACTTGAAATAGCAACAATAAGAACTTAATGTTGGCCCAAAAGAAGCATAATACCTCTAAATTATGTAAGTAGAAGCTACACAACAAAGTTTTGACTTGGTATAGGTCCTAGAAGAGGAGGTAGAACACCAAGATGAAAAGATTGTGGAGATCCTTGAAATAGGAAAAACTCGTTTACTAAGAAAACTTCCAGTGCGGATAAAATAAATAATCAATGTATGGATGTAATAAAAATATACTTGATAAAAGATGAGATGATTTTATATTTCACAATGTTTTGGACTTTTATAAGCCCCTTTGTACCTTTTCACATTAAAACATGACTCTTGACTTTTAATTAATTATTAATTGTGTATTATTAACAATTAATATTAATAAAAATTGTTGCATCATTTGTGAAGTCGTCCATTCGAGATCTATCTTTATTGGAGTTGTTTGTTGACCGCTTTGCGGGATGGCACTTCTCGTTTGTTGCTTAGTATGTTGATTTGATGGTCTTGCTCGTCTGACAACATAACTCTTTTGTGTATGTTCATTTTGACCTTGTCGTTGGTCAAAATGACATTTATAATTGGGGTGTCAATAAGGAGTTTTTGTTGTTTGTTTTTTTGCTTGATTGACTTCCTTTTGAACTATGACGAAGACTGAATTATATTTATTTCTTCTTTCTCAACTTGAATTTGTTTTCCAAAAAGTCTCGATGCTTCCATCTCAATTTGCGCTACTTTGTTCTCCAGTAGATTGTTATTACCTTGAATCTTCTCGAACCTCTAGTCTTGCGACTTTTTATCACCTTTTAACTTCTTGATTTGTTCCTCTAGTTCTTGATTAAGATTTCTTAGGCACTGGTTTTCTTCCTCCTTTTCTAATATTTTTCCTTTAAGGTTTTCATTGGAAAATCATGTCTTCTGGCTATGTTTCAACTTCTTGATTTTCGTAAGTAATGCCTTGTTATGAATTCTTAGTTGAAATAGCTCTTCGGTATTGCTTGCTAAATTGCCATTGATTTTCTTAATTTCTAGCTTGTACGTCTTTTTAATGTCGTCATACTTTTGCTGGAGTTTTTCTTATTGTTGTTGTTGATGTGGACATATATATGAATCTTGATCTTTTAACTTCTTGCGGGCTTGTGCTAATTCACTATCTTTGTCCATGATGAGCTTTTTTAAGCGCTTTATGTCTTCTTTTGAAGTCATTATCACTTCTATACGGTGACTTTTCGTCATTCTTTGACTTTTTGATATGGTCTTCTAAGTTTTGATTGTGACCTTTCAAATGTGATATTTGCTCATCCTTATCTGATAACATTTTTATGAAACATTCGTTATTTTTTTCCAATATTTGATTTTGGATTTCTAAGGTATGATTTCTTTGCTCTTGAACTATTTTAACCAATTTCTGCTTATCCACCTCGCATTGTAGATAATTATCGGTCGCTTTGTAATGTTCTAACTAAGCCAATACTACTTGTAATTGTGATTGTAATATGATTTTGTGAGCGTCAAAAATATGACTTCTGGACGATAACTTGGTCTACCTTTAACTTCAGCTTCTTGATAAAAGGTAGAATGAAGGGCATAATAACCCTTAATGTAGTTCTTTTGAAAGAAATTATCCTTCTACTTTGACTTCTCTTTTATATGCCCCCTTTTATTTTTTTAATAGAGATAAAATTATATAATTACTATTATTATTTTTCCAAAAAATAATAATTATTATATTATTGATTTTTTTATATTATAATAATAATAATAATAAATTTCTTGGAAATTTTTTTGGACCATTTCTCGATTTGTGTGTGTCATTTTTTCATAGGGCCATGCTAATCTTTTATGTATCGTTCCAATTTATCAGATGTCTCCAAAGAGACATTAATAATTTATTATTATTATAAATCTCTCTTTTTTTTAAATGATATAAGGTGCACTTTTTTTTCAAAAGTGTAATAATAATAGTTGTTATTATTATCTTTAAATAATAATAATTTTTCTTTTCTTTTCAATTGCATGTAAGAGAATTTGGGAAATTAGGTTTTTTTAAGGAAGACGATAGCTTAGTCTTCCTGACTTTGATTTTTTTAATTAATAAAAATATATTATTAAAAAAATAATTTATTATTATTTTTTGGATGTGTGCGTGTAGGTTAATGTGGGGAAGGTGGGAAGAGAGGTAGGCGGAGATGGGCGAAGATGACGGAAGAAATATGTGGGCAGGAGGCAGGCGGAAGCTCAGATGGTTACAGTGGGGAGGCAATGAAAGAACAGGGCAATGTCAGGACACAGAATGCGGGTTTCGAGGGGAGTATGGTCGCAAGGACGTAGGGGGGACTTGAGGGGGGCAGGACCCGAAAGGGAAGAAGGGATACATAAGGAAGAAGTACATGGAAGGTGATGGGACATAGAAGTTCGGACGGGAGGATATGTGTGGGTAGATAACTGTAAGAGCAACTGAGTGTGTAAGCTAGGAGAGGAGAGTGGGTGGATAATGTGCGTGGGTAGAGTTCGCACGGTTTGGAACACAGTAGGGCGTGGGGACTGGTTAATGCACGGGTGAAGATAATCTGTGGGGGCACGTGGGAGTTGGATTTGATGGATCTTGGGTCTGTTATGGAGAGTCGAGTGAGGGGGGAATATAGTAGTGTGGAGTGTTGGTTAGCGTGGAGAGCAGACGAAGGAGTGAGGTGAGGGTAACACAAATGTTGGGGGTAGCGTGATGAGGGTATGGAATAAGCGGTTAGCGTGGGCAATGGTGGAGGATGGGGTGGTGTAGAAGGGCGTTGTTGCAAGCGGTAGAGGTGGAGAGCGTGATGGCGCAGTTGATGAAGAAGATGAGGGAGATAATAGAATTTGGGAGCCTGGAGAATTTAGATGGACAAAAGTCAAATGTAGATCAAAGATACTTAATCAGAAAAGCTCTGAGGAGGAAGTCTACAAGCCGAGGATTAGTGAGGCTTAAGGAAAGGGATGGCTCTGATACCACTGAAACGAAAAAAACCCATTTACTAAGAAAACTTCTAGTGCAGATAAAATAAAAAAATCCATGTATGGATGTAATAAAAATATATCTGATAAAAGATGAGATGATTTTACATTTCACAATGTTTTGGACTTTTATAAGCCCCTTTGTACATTTTCACGTAAAAACATGACTCTTGACTTTTAATTAATTATTAATATTAATTGTTATATTATTATTATAATATATATATATATATATATATACACAAAGGGGATTGTTATATATATATATATATATATATATATATAGAAATTAATGAAGCATAGGATCATCAACCTGCATGAATTCAAATGAGAAGAGAAAGCTACATAAGAGAGAGAAGAATCTAGCATAAACTATTCAATTACTCATGGAAAAATTGTGCACACATAGTGTTATAGTTGATTTTACCACACCTGGTGAATCACACTTGTATGGCCTTCCCCTGTCCCTCTGCAGACTCTTTGGACCCCATGGACCTTTTTATACCTTTGATGTTTCCAAGATCATCCCTAAAAACATGCTTAATTTGCTATACGCGACTTTTAAACCCTTTCTCGCGTATATACACGGGTTTGACCCCTAAAACCGCGTACATCGGGATGTGTGCAAAAGGCCAAATTCTTTTGGAGTTTTCCTTGACATGGATCTGACTCACTTGTCTCCTGGCCTTCCATATGCCTTGAGATCGCTTGGAGTCGACCATTAATTGCCCCATTAAAGAGCTATATAAGGAACCCTTTGGATACATTGAAGAATATGTGAGAATTGAGGGCAAAGAAACTATAGTCCATTGTTGCCAGAACTTATGCTTGAGTCTGCATCCCTTTGTCCCTTGGAGCACTTTGGTGTTCTTCCCAAGCTTGCCTTTTGCTTGTGAGCTTGCTTTCAAGAGATGGAGGATTGAGGTGGTGGAGGCCCAAGTGGGGGATTCAATTTCTCTGATTCACAGACGTGCCGACAGAGGTTATATTCATTGTAATCTCTGATTTTATATTAATAGAAATATCTTTTCCTGTCCAATAATGTATGTTTGAATGAATATTTTATCCATGGATGATTTCAAATGCTTATACGTTGTTGATTATATATGTTAGAGTATATCTAACACCAATATATATAGCATGCTTGTCTTGTTTACTGATTGTTGAGGAAGTAATTTATCAATTCAAGCTGGAGTTGGAAAGCTCAACGGGGATCTACATAAACCGTCCGGAATAAGGTACGAGTTTTAATCCTTTAGTGTTAGATATTTGATTTCTCTTGCATATTGGAAAGGATTGATTTTTGGAGTCAGCGGCTATCTGTTGTGGTACCCCAAGCCATAGGAATTTCTCTCCGTAACAGAATTGGCGACTCTGCTGGGGATGTCCCTTGTTTTTATTTGGGGGTTTGTGGGCACAATGGGCTTGATATTCTTGACTTGCTCTTTGTTTCTCCTTGTTTCTATGTTGCATTTTATAGGATGTTCATCCATTGACACTCCCCTTTATTGGTTTGACCCTTGGCCTGCTTTTTACCACTGTCTTCTCTGTATACGCAGGTTTTTGGCCAAAAGTCGCGTACATACGCGGATTTTTGGCCGAAAGTCGCGGATTTTTGGCCGAAAGTCGCGTATACACGCAGGTTTTTGGCCAAAATCTGCGTATACATGTAGCTTTTTGGCTAAAAGTCGCGTATATACGCAGCTGTTCTTTAAACAGTCGCGTACATCCTCCCTTTTGGTGAGTTTGATGTTGTGGGAAGTTCTTGGGTGGGTTGTGAGTGTGGTTGGGTCTTCTTTGGGTCTGATGTTGTCTGTTGGATGCTTCTTTTGTGACTAGAGATCGTTTTTTCATTGATTTTTCTTTGAAAGTAGTTTTAGTCATTTATCCTTTTTGTTTTCCCATTAGTGCATTACTCTTTTTTTTCTCGGTGTCTTGTTGGGCTTGTGTTTTATACTTGCTGCGA